>JBAMBS010000356.1:0-256923 GCA_037044455.1 Zygothrica quintamaculata | reverse complement strand
TGGCTGCCAATGCGATTTCATTTTTTTTCTCATTTTTGGTTATAACTGTAAGCTGCAGAGTTAGGTGACAGATGGGGAGCGGGTGAAGGGAGAGTTTTTTGGGCAGAGCAGTGTAGAGGAGAGCAGGACAAATGTAATCATTGTTCAATACCGGAAACTATTCAATTTCCGCATGACATGAAGCGTGTACAAAACAGGCTTGAGAAATACACAAACAGACAGTGGCACGAATTTGTTACACAGGACATATGCACACAGCACAAAAGGATACAACAACAGACAGAGAGAGAGAGAGAGATGCGGAGAAAGAGAGAAAGAGGGGGATAGGCAGAGGGAGAGAGAGAGAGAGAGAGAGAGACAGAGAGGCGTAAGGCATACTGATACATACAACGACATGGCACATTGGACGTTGATGACAATGCCAAAGAAGCAGACAAAACGAAGAAAGCCAGAAAGAGGGGTATAAGTGGAGAGAGAAAGAGAGAGAGAGAGAGAGAGAGAAAGAGACAATGACTGAGAGACAGGGAAGAAGCTGACGCTTTAGAGTTAAAAAATCTTTGCAATTTGTCAATTCAATTTCATAAACGATATTTATTATTATCGTAATCTAATAATTTATCGATAAATCATGGTTTCTAATTGCGCCTCGTGTCACGCACAGCAATCAATTCAAATTACGCTTGTGCTGCACTTACCCCCCCCCCCCCACCTACTCCCTCCTCCATGCCCCTCCCAGCAACCATCAGCAACCATCAACAACCTCAAAACCAACAACCATTTTCTTTTCATTTGCTAACCAGCTGCACTAAGCATGAACTGTGGTTGCAAGTGCCACAAGCATTGCCAATGCCACAGCATCTATGGCTTTTCCTTTTCTTTTCTTTGCTTTTATATTTTTTGTTCTTTCTCTTTGTCCTTCTTCTTCTTGTTGTTTTGTTCTTTTGCATTGATTGAGTTAAAGTCATGGAAAATGCAAGGCAGCTGAAACATTTCAAATTAGAGTTAGACAGAGACACAGACACACAAAGCGACAAGGAGAGAAATAGGAAAAAAATTAAAAAAAAATAGAAACAAACAGGAAGCAAAATAATGTGCTTTAAGACTTAAAAAATATTGACAATTTGATTGCATAAGCTTTAACTACAAAACTATCATTTATTCAATTAAAAAAATATATATATAAACTATCTATAAAAGTATCTATAAAAGTGTCTATAAAAAGTATCTATAAAAAGTATCTATAAAAAATATTTGAACATTTTTAAACGCAAAACATTTGTCAGCTATCGATTGATGTCAATTGCATTAGGCAGCTCAGTTTCTATTGATGCAACATACAGCATGCAACGTGCAACATACTGCTGCTTGCTGCCATTGCAAAACTTTGTCCATACACACACGCACACACGGACACACATTATTTGACAACGTTCTGTGTGTGTTTGTGTGTGCTCTACTCTTCTTGAGTTCACTTAAATTAAGTTGATTCCAACTACTCGTTTCTCCTGTTAACGAATGCTAAAGGTAAAAGGCAAAAGGTAAAAGGTAATGATGGAGCTTAAAGCCAAAGCAAACAGCTTCTTGGTACCCACTTCAATTGCGGCTACACTTAGAGAAATTTCTAAAACTACTCTTAATTATTATCATAAGCGTCAGTTAAAATATTTTCCAAATATTTTTTTGTTTTTGTACGCGAAATTTATATCAATATTAATTTTATTTTAGAAAGAAAAATTAAATAAAACCTTAACCTTAATTAAAAGGTAAAATAGGGGAAATATTTGAGCTATGAAAATGTAGGTATGAGTATGAGAAAATTTCATATAAAGCAGTAGCAGCAGATATTAAAAAAAAAATAACCTATAATAAATAATAATAATAATTGCGTAAAGAGAGCTGCAAATTTATTCAATGTTATTTTTTTGTGTAGTATTTTTAATTGCCTTTTATAAAAAAAATAGAAATTTTATTTATTTTCAGATTTGTCATTTATTTTTCAATATTTTATTTTATTTTCTAATTTTATTATATTTTTATTAAATTATATTATTATTAAATTAAATTGATATAATTATTTAATTTAATAAATTATTGAATTATTAAATTTAAAGAAAACTTTCGGTGTGTTTGTCAATTTTCATTAAATAGTTTTATTACATTTTATTAATAACTTTTTAGGTTTTTATTTCAGTTTTCTTTTTGTCAATAATTTTTTTTTTAATTAATTTTTTTATTTATTTCTCATATTTTATTTTTATTTTGCTTGTTATTAATTTTTAATTTTATTTTATTTTTATTTTATTTAATTTTTTTTTAATAAGAAGTACGAGGTCCTCAAAGCCCTCTTTGTGTCGTTTATTCCTTATTAAAATAAAAAAATAATAAAATAAAAACAATTTTCTGTTTTTTTTTTTAATTATGTTTCTTTTTTTAATTATTTTTATTATGTTTTATTATTTTTAGTTGTTCTTTTATGAATTATATTTTTTTATATTAAGTTTTTTTTCTTTTATTTTTTATTATTATTAAATTTTAAATTTTTTTGTTGAATTAAATTATTTCCCGAAGTTTTTTTTTAATTTTTTAAATATATATTCAATATTCCTTATAGATCGGTCTGTGTTTTTTTTTGAGTGCAACTGGAGAGACTTGTTTGGGTCCTTGGGGGACAATTCAGGATATGCACTTCACAAATTTGTCCGTGTATGTGTGTATGTGTGTGTGTGTGTGTGTGTTTTCAAGCACCTGCAGCAATTGTTGTGACTGCATGGTTTCTCTTCCCATCGTTCTCTCTTCATCTCTCTTCTTTCTCTACATAAACACAGACACATACATATGCTTTTACCACCATTTTAAAGGCAGACGCATGGGAAATGTATAGGTATAAATGAACATATATATATATATATATGTTTGTGTGTGTGTGTGAGACTTTTGGTATTTCTTACCTGTTACGCTTCGTTAACTATTTGATGGTATAAAAAGCTTTTGGCTATCAATCAAGTTCTCCTTTCGCTCAATTATTTAATGCATTTTGCTATTTAAAGCTGCTCAGCAGCATCAGCAGCAGGAGCAGCAGCAGCAGCAGCAGTAACTGTAGCAACAAGGATACATGTACATAAACTAAGCTACATATAAGGATAACACATAGATGCTTCATGGAGTGAAAAATTACAAGTTGCTGCTGTTCAATTAAGTACCTAATAGATTAGCTCCAAAAAAAAAAAAGAGAAAAAATTCAAAAATAATATTTGAGTAAAAGAGAAGCCAAAATAAAAGTTAAAAAAAAAATGGTAATTTCTCAACTGAGAGTAATACACATAGATCATAGAAGAAACAGAAGAAAGAAGAAAAGAGAGAGAGAAAAAGAGAGACACTTAAATGGATCTATCAAAACTTTTGAATAGAGGAAAAAAAAGGACAGCAACATTTGGTAAAATGTTTCTTTTACGACTCTTTCTAATTGCTGTGCCACTTATGCGTATGTATGCGTGTGTGTGTGTGTGTGTGTGTGTGAGTGAGGTAAATAGAAGGGGGCAAAGTTAAAGAAGAAATATGAACAAAAAGGGTCAAAAGAAGCGCATAGAACCGAAAACGCAGACACTTAAATTATGGTGTATGTGTCGGTTTGCATGTGTGTGTGTGTGTTCATGTTTAGCAGAAGGAAATTGCCATCGATAAAAAGAAATGTTTTATGGCTCTTGAGCTGCAGTATAACTACAAATATAGTATACAGTTTATAGTAGGTTTTGGCTTGGTCTTTGCTTGCTTTTAGCCATGTGAGAAATGCCTATGAATTGGCCATAAAAACCAGAAAAAAAAAATAAAATAAAAAGGACTAGCAATTTCTACTTAAGCAGCCAACAGTAGACAACACTTAAAGCCGTAAGCGTCAAAGGATAAAATAAAGAAAATATATATATATATATTTCTACTTTTACCTTTATTTTCCTTTTGCAATTTTCTTTTTTTTTTACATTTTTGTTTTTTTGTGGGGCCAAAAACTTGTAGTCAAAGCTAATCAATTGCTTGGCTTTAACTTTGCATATACGAATTTAGCCAAATAAATTGTACTACTTAAATGTTGCCTATACTCTATGCAGCTGCTACACTTTCCATGTTGCTTTTCATGCTTTTCACTCGAAAAATTCTACAAAAAAAAAAAAAAAAGAATTTTTTTTTTTTTTTCTATCAAATTTTTCAACTTGCAAAATGATTTTCTTCTAAAGTTTAGTTCAAAGTCAAAGGAACTTAGCACCAGCTGAGCTAAGCGATTGCCTAGCGCTTCAAAATTTCTCAATTACAATTCTCTAATACACAGAACTCTTACTGCTTTCTCTCTCTCTCTCTCTCTCTCTCTCTACCATTTTATATCTCTGTCTAGCTTTTACTTCAGATCTGTTGGGGAACAGCTGCAACAACTTCGAACTTGTTGTTCATTTTCTTTAGATTTTCATTCAGTCAGTGCAAGATATAATCAAAGTCTAAGCGTATGCCATGCCAATACATAACATACAAACACACACACACACGCACACACACAGAAACACGCATATACACCTACATACACATATATACAGAGCGAAAGAATTTCTTAAAGTCATTGTCATAGGCATCTCTGGATACTCGTAAAAAGTCGTCACCTTCATAAATATGTGATGAGTATACCAAAAGCGAGACATAGCCGAAGCAACAGTATACGAGAGTAGTAAATATACCCTATATATAGACTACATATACAACAGTTCTCTATATCACATAGATACCCTGTAATTTTAATCAACTCTTTGCTATAGAAACACAAATTTAGTTATTCACTTGTAAGCGAAAAAGGAGCGATTGTTATTTGAAATTGTTTTCTATATATGCTCATTATATATATGAAATAACTGCACATATATATATGTTGTACTTTAAGCAACAATATACCCTATGTATAGTGCGTTTTATAGGGTATTTAAAGTGAGTCACCACTGCGGGCGAGCTACCGCAGCATCAGCATTTACAATTCGAATCCATTTTGTCTGATTTAACAACTCTCTAGATATATATATGTATATATATATCTATATATATATGTACGCGTAGGTATATACATATATATGCTGTATAAATCTATATGTATGCGTATGTGTGTGTGTAATATATATAATATGTATGGGTCAAGTGGAATCATCAAAGCTAAAAAGTCAAGTGAACTGAGTATTTATTTTCCTATACGCAATTTCATATGAGAATGGATAAAAAGCAATAGATAAACATGGATAAAAATATTTGATAACATTGGATAAAATTGCTATAATAAACTAGTCATAGTTTATATAACACACACACACACTCACACACTTATACTTAAGCTTAAGCTACACAAAAAACCAATCAAATTAATAAACAAAATTATAAGCTAAATTTTTAAAAATAGATAAAAAATTGTTCAAGTTGAATATAGATATAGAAATATATATACATATATATATATATTAATTAGTCTTTTATTCCTTTACTGATCGAGCTTATTATATAGGGTATTAGCTGTTGTTGTTTGTTTGTTTAATTCATGTTGATTGGCATTAAATTTTGCTTTTACTTCAACTACTTCAACAGTTCCAAAGAATCTTTTCATAAGAAATAAAATGAAGAACTTTGAGATAAATGTTAGCGACAACAACAACAACAACAATAATAATAATAGTAATAATAACAACAATAACAATTGAAATCTTAAGAACTTT
Organism: Zygothrica quintamaculata; assembly: GCA_037044455.1. Lineage (NCBI taxonomy): Eukaryota > Metazoa > Arthropoda > Insecta > Diptera > Drosophilidae > Zygothrica > Zygothrica quintamaculata. Next base: position 251,191 of record JBAMBS010000356.1, on the reverse strand, counting down.
GAACTGAAATGCCAAACAATTCAAAACAGCCATTCAAATTGTTGTTCTATATACCAAAAACTTTGAGTCGTGAAGTGTTTATGTCTGGCTTTGTGGCTGTCTACTGCAACAGCAGCAGTAGCAGCAACAGCAATACCAGCAGCAACACCAACAGCAACAAGCAACAGCAGTAGCAGCAGCTGCAACAACACCCGCATATCAATGATAATAAAATACCAACAAAAATCCTTTGACCCAAAACAACTTTGACCCCCATTTATGTTATCAACGCTATGGTGAACTCTGAATCATCCCGTACGCTTTGCCTCTTTGCCACTTTGCCATAACAAATATTTGCTTAGCGTTTGGGCTGCTGCTGCTTAATTTTTTATGTTTATGTTGCATAATTTTAGGCTGCGTTGGTCATTTACTGAATGATAAGTAGAATGATGGAAGGATATGAAATACTTTCGCATTCTTCCTCTATTTTTGTTGTTATTTTTTTCTTCATTTTTTTTTTCTGCTGACAACATGATATGAAAGCGCTTACCAGGACATTCAGGGATAAGCAGCTCGATGTGGGCTATCTAAAAATCAGCTACTTGAATCCTTGGACTCTGCAGTCGTTACAGAATTTCAATGTAGGACGAAACAGGCAACAAGGAGCATCAGCATTATATATGTATATATAAATATATATAGAAATGGCAGTAAGTAGTTGGAACAAGGACAAAATATAAGTTAGGTTTGAGCATATTCAGTGTCATTGCCATTGGATGGAGGAGGGGAGGAGGAGGTAGAAATTGAGTGTGGGAGTTGGGTAACGATGCTCAATCACTTGATTGACAGGACAACAGACAGCAAAGAAACTAGCTGACAAACAGTTGGGGCTTGATGATATTATTAACAACACCACAACAAACACAAGCGCATATATATATATATATATATACACGCACACACATACACACACTTATGTAGCAGCAGCTAGAAGGAAAGCAACTGAAGTCGAAGCATTAGCAAAATATTTGATTACGCAATGAATTGCGTACGCTATATATATTTATCATATGCTACTATAACTTAATATATATATACATACATATATATATATATATATATATGTATATATCGTATATATAGCTAAAATTGCCTAACAAGCATTTGAATACATACATACATCAAATAATATTCAATTCAAATCTTTAGTTATTCATTTCAAGTGAATTCTGTTGAAATGCTTCAAGTCTATTTTTTTTTTTTGGTGACACATCAAAATAAGTTTCATATCAGAACACTATTAACTGATCAACTTAACATATATATATATATATATATATAACTAGTTTTATATATATAAATGTGTGTATGTGTATGTATTGAAGTGCTCTACACATATCCTGTAGCAGTATCTGTATCTGATGGAAACATGCACATAATTGATGACATAATCAAATGTAAGCAAATCGCGATTCATTCACTGACCATAACTTATACTGTTATATCTATTTATATACATACACATATATATGTATATGTGTATGTATATGTGTGCATATGTTATAGCTGATTTACCTTTTAGTATGTTATCCTTTTAGTGCCACAATCCTATAGTCAGAGCAAATGTAATGCCAAATGTAATTACTCTATGGCTGAAAGCAAATGAAATGAATTCAATTACATATCCACTAGTTTGTCTTGCTCTCTCTCTCTCTTATTCTTTCTCTCTCTCTCTCTGTTGCTCTTGTTATGCCGCATGCTTGTGTCTTCTGTTATCGCTGCCACAGTTATGTTGGTTGGAGTAGGTGGGTAGCAAAAATACATTTATGAGGCAAGCAGCTTGTGCCTCGTGCCTTCGTGGTCGTTAATGCAACATGCAGTATGTTGCACAATATTTGCTGTTGCTGCTGCTGCATTGATGCGGCATGTTGATAGTTGCCATCTCTGGAATCTGTTTTAATTAGCGCAATAATAAGCGATATTTATTCATTAATGCCATGCGTCCATGTGTCCAGTTGCTGCAGTGCTTCATTCATTCAGTAGCAATTAGAAATTTGATATGCAAATTTGCAACAGAAGGGAAGCTGCAACAATAAATCATATTCATAGCTTGCCACTCGAGCGAGCATTCAATTTGCATCTTGCCATATTTCCTGCTGTTGCATATGGCAGGCTTTTACTTTAACAGCATCCCCTCTCTATAGCCATACCCCATTCCCCATAGCTGCCATCCCTTTAACCATTTTCCTCTGTATTGTTTTTCCTTCTGCCTCAACTACATTGCATACAATTTACCATGTTCGTTTACAATTCTATTAAGCAACTATTTAAATGCATTTGAATTTCCTTTCTTTTAACTTAAAATCAAATTAACATATATATATTATATACATATCCTACTGTACATCTATATAATATAATATTATATTTATGAATAAATTAAGATATATATATATCTATATCTATATGCCTTTTAGTTTCAATTCAATTAGAAATACTTTTGGCTTAGAAACTTTATGCGATCTTCAACTTGTGCAAGACTTGAGCTCAATAAGTATGAATGACTGAATGAATAAGTGAATGACTGAATGAATGACTGAATGACGGACTGATTGATTGAGTGAATAGATATGATTGAGTTAGATATATATTATACTTTTTGACTAATAAAAACAACAAAATAAACTTACAATCGTTAAAAAATTAATATATATTTATTAAGGAAAAATATCAAAAATAAATTAAATAAAAGAAAATATAAAAAATAAATTTAAAAAAAATTTAAAAACATGTTAAAAAATATATATAAAAATAAAAATGAAATATATATATATAAAATGAATATACAATAGTAAAAATTTAATAATAAAAAACAAACAAAAAACTATAAAAAAGAAAATATTTCAAAAAAGTATAGCATAAATTAATTTAAATAGTTAAATAATTCAAAAATTAAATTATACAATTAAAAGGATAAACCAAAAAAAAATATAAAATGAATTCATAATTATTTAGGCTGCATATTCATTCATTTTATCATTCATTCATGCACACATTAATTAATTTATTAATCTATTAGTTTGTTCATCTTTTCATTTATTTATTTATTCATTTATTCATCTATTTATTCATTCGTCAATGGACAATCCTTTGCTTAGGAGATTTATGAAATTTTCCTGAAAAATTGCTTGAAGAATGAGCATAAAAAGTTTGATTTTTCTTTTTTACTTATGTGAAGGATTTAATGTTCTCCATAAACTTTTATCCCTCGGATAAGGCACACAAAAAAAAGAACAATAAAAAATTGCAAAATTTTGCATGCTGTGAAAGGAAACATTTTGCAACTGCAGTTGCCACAGATTGTGACTATAAATGTCAATGGGTGCCACATCGGACTGAGTTTTCCAATATATATATGTATATAGACATATATAGATGATATATAATGTATATAGTATATAAAGATAAAAATAACTGACCTTTAAATCAACTTTTATAGTTTTTAAAAATTTTGTTTTATTTTTAACGAAACACTTGCAACATTCTGCAGTTGCGTGGCATATGAAAAGCAACTATTAACGGTATATATATTTATATATATTCATTGATAAAAAGCATGAAATATGATATAATAAATCAATTTTTTTTTATACTTTGCAACGCAAATTTTACCAATAAAAAAACGCGCGCAATTTATAGAAAATTTTTGCTTTGATAGAAAAGCAAACAAGTTGAGCATAACATAAATAGAAAGATCATAACCGACTATTAAAAGAACTTAACTCAAGTTTAAATATGCATATAGACACATTTATATACATATACACACACACATTTAGACACATTTACACACACTTCATATAATTCTTTAAAGGTTGAAAGTATTAAAAAATCAGTTGATAATTTCTTTAGGCAAACTTCGATTTCGACTAGAATATGATCTATGGCTTTATATGCAGAATAACTTATGCTTGTCAAACTACACACATACACATTTATACTTGATTATACACATTCATATACAGATACATTTTATACACATATCCTTTACCTTCTGGAATACTCTGCAGTTTCTCAGCAATTCAATTTCTTTCTGGAATAACTTTGTTGTTGTTCTATGGATTTTTAAGAAATTTGCAACATTAATTTAAAATATAGGAAACAACTTAAAAGTTTAACAATAATACTAATTAATTAATTGAAAATGTATTAAAACAGTTAATAATTCATTTGCTATACTCAACTTTCACAGTAACTGAATTGCAAGCGATTGTAATCAAGCTTATAGAGATGAATTAAGCTGCTGCTGTTGAAAGTTGTTTTATTCATTTATATAGATAGTATATACCCCTATTAACACTTGGCTTTCTCTTACTTTTCCACTGACTGAAAAGCGCACACATTTCCGTAAGCAGCCAGCATACCTGAGGGCAGCTGTCACAAATGAATGCTGATTAGGACTACTAATGCAATATGTGGCTTGAATTGTGGCAACATAGTGCAACATTGTCTAAAAAATTGTCCTTGGCCTTTGCTTTTCTCTCTAACTTACTTTGACATTTCTCTCCCGCTCTCTCTCTCTCTCTCTTAGAGTGTCCTTAACTCTTGGCTCTTCTCAATTGCAGCTGATCTTTGCTCTTTGAATATGTCTTTAAAGAGTATAAAATGTCCTTTTCGGCTTATTCTTTTTAATCTACAAAATTATTCCATTAACTCTATTGCCAGCAAATTTGCATTATACTGCAAGTTGATGCAAGTCTTTGCTGCTATCTAATGTTATTTGACAGCAGCACTTTAATGCTGTTGCATTTGCTATACCGATAAAGGCTTACAATTCAGTTAGGATTATTGTTAGCTGCTGCTTAAGCCTTGTTTGAGTGACACAGTACGGCTGGCTGGTTAATTGTTAGTCCTAGTTCAAGGTTACGTACTGTCATATGTCATTGAATGCTTTTATCTGTTACAGGCATACATTTCTATATAATATATAGATATATATATATATATTGTATATTACCTCGATTTCTACCAAGTATAAATGTATTAAGAGTATTAAAATTTCAAATTGACATCAACTTGCAACAATTTACAAAAAGTTGCCACATAATAAAAAGGAAAGATGAAATATTTTTGACAAAGATGAAAATCAAATAGTAAAAAGCAGAGAAAGAAAAACTAGTGAAAATTTGTAGCAAAAAAAAACCACAAATGAAGTGCATTGAATGGAAATGTTTGATAAGAAAATGGAAAAAATATTTTCTCTTTTTTTTTGGACTAATTTTTTGCTGCTTATAAAAAAAGAAGAATACATAATTCGATTAGAGTGAAACGTTGTTGTTGCTGCTGTTGTTGTTGTTGTTGTTGTACAGAAGCAACAGGTTATTGTCAGCAAGGACATTGTAAGACTGTAAGGATACGTTATGTCTCTGTCTGTGAAGTGAGCATAATTTAATGCGCGTTAACTTCATAAGTTTATTGAATTTGCTTTCTACATTTCTCCCCTTCTCCATTTCTCCATTACTCCATTTTTCCAGGCAGCTTGAGCTTTTCGCTTTTGTGTCTAAACAAAATTATGTTTGACTTATGAATTAGATGCGTGCATTAAATTATATTACGCATACGCCACAGTAGCCCAGTGAATGTTACGCATACGCCATGTTTGCAGCGTTTTTCGAGGAACGTGCGGGAAAACTGTGCAAAATCGCAGGGCGTGAAATCTGTTTTCCTTTTCTTTTTGCTTTTTGTATTCTCTTTTTTTTTGCTCCTTTTTGTATTTTTTTCTCCTCTTTTATTTTTTTTTTTTGGCAATTTATTTTAAATCGCATATTAGCACGCTTTAATGGGCCTTCCCCAAGCTTCATCTATTCATATTGTGTGCGTTATATATACATATCGTATATATATATATATATATACTATATGTATATCTTCTATATAGAATAAAATATATATCTATATATATGATATATATATATATATATTAGTTATTTATGAGAGCGCATAAAAAATAATACGCAAAAGTTTATGGCTCGCCGGGCAGAAAATGAAAAATTGGTTTTACACGCGGCGAGGCTATGACAATAATAATAATAATAAACATAATAATGATGATTATCATCATGATGATTATCATAATAAACATAATGATGTTGCTAAGCATGTGGGAGCTGTTGCTGTTGTTGTTAATGTCGTTCTTGTTGTCGTTGTCGTTGTTTTTGTTGGCCGGAAGCTGAACAACAATGCCCAAAACTGGCCATAAATTATTAGCAGAACGAGACCTGCGATGATAAAATATATTTGCCAATGTAAATGGCAAATTCAATCGATAAACGATAGGCAATAGATAAATTTATATATACATATAAGTATATATATATAAAAATAAATATGTATGCATATATATATATATATATATATATATATATATGTATGTATAGTATATATTTATAGCACATCTGTTTTATCTTCATTTTGTTTTAAATATTTGTGAATTTTATGCAGCAGGTTACAATTTAAACTATGCTTAAGCTCTATATGGATAACTCTCTATATAAGTATCGATAAATGCTTATATATACTATAAACTATATTTACTATTTTCTTGAGTTCAAAATAATCCTTGCTACAACAGAATCTCTGGTAGGAGTCAAGCAAAAACTGTTTACTAGAGGAAAGAACCTTAACATTTGTTCAATTCTTCTTGCTAAATTCTTCTGATATCTTCGTTTTCATTCAGCTTGAAGTCCCTTTGTCTTGGGCAACATTGATGCTTTTAGTGCCTCTTTAACACCTTTCCATATGAAGTCCTTTTTGGTATCATTGCAATCGCTGAACAGCCAGCTTCAAGGGTTACTTGGCAGCTGCTGCAAGGATCAAGTTGAGACACAAATGCTGCATTAATAACTTACATTTGCAGTTAGTCCTTGTAATACAATCTCAAATATATAATCATTAAAGTTTATAAGGATCAATACTTTGTGCTTTTAACTGCTACTTTAAGCAATGGCTGTATCTTTTGGAAGTAAGACACCAAAATGAGTTGCTCCTTTCGTGAGGGAATCTATGGAAACTCTGGCAAAACATCAAATGAAGAGTGACTATATGACTTGAAGGTTCTATATAATAACTACATAAAATTAGCAAAGAATTGAAAAGATAATAAAATGTCTCCTCTCCCTCTCAAACTTTCTCCGTCTCTCAATTCAAATGTTTTCCGCTATCGTTTTCAATTTGATAGTTGGAAATCTTTTTTAATGTCAAATTGAAAGCAATAAACGTGGCAATTAGTAAAATTCAGTGTGAAACACAGCTCACTTAACAGCGTAAAGTGCGTGTATATTGATGCAGGAGGGGAGCTGAGGAGAGTGGAAAGAGTGTAGAAAGTGTAAAGGGAGCAAACAGATGAAATCAGAGATTGTAAAGCATTAAGTGATATGATTTTCATTGGGTTACTCTAATTGCATGACCATTGCTGTGGCCACCGAAACCATTTACCTTTCTACTCTCTCTCGCTCTCTCCCTCTCTCTCACTCTCTCCTGTTCCTGCACTCTTGCTTCCGCTGCTGCAGCCGTCAGTTGCCTTTGGCTTGGCCTCTTAATTAGATTTGGCCAACCAACAAACCATGTGGAAAACTTTAACCAAACGCAGACCAAGCACACACTCCATTTGCTTTAATTTTCAACATTCGCTTATGGCATCTGGCAAACAGGCAATAACTCTTCATAGTCATAACCATAATCGCAATTCCGGGCGCAATTTCATTCGTGAGTTTTAACCGTTTTTTCTCTTTTTTTTTTGATTTTTTCCCCCGTTTTTTTTGTTGCAAAATTTTGTGCGTTTAATGTGGCTAATAAACTGAATGCTGTTACTTCTTCCTCTAATGTTTCTAACCATAACCATAACCTCTAACCCCATACCCCATACCCCATACCCCTTGCCTACCACCCCCACCATTTCCCCACCCCACCTTTCGTTTTGAAAACATTTACCGTACAGGCGGTTGGCCATTAGCTGCCAATTGCTGCTGCGTTTTAATGAGCTTATTGCATAATAATAGATTTTTATTGGCCTGGCTTAGTGAATTGGTGCTTGCTTGATTTTGATCCCGCATGCCACATGCCACATGCCACATACCGCATACCGCATACCGCATACCACATGCCACATCCTCAATAGCCATGCCAACTAATGTCCTGCTTATATTAAGCACAATTTTATTATATACCAAAAATATAATGTGAATGGCAAATTTCTGTTGAAAATTTTTGCGTAGTTTTCATTTTATTTCGTACTAACAGCAACTGCATTACACACACAAACACACATACATATTCATATATAATATAAATATCAGCATTGTGGACAGTGGGCGTGGCCTTAGCACAATGGTTTGAGGCATAATGTTTAGTGCTTTTTGTTGTAAAGAGTTTTCCCTGTTTTCATTTTTTTCCCCGTTTCTCTCTCTCTCTCTCTCTCTCTCTCTCTGTGTGTGTGTTTTCTCTCCTCGAGCCATAAATTTAATGTGTGTGTAATGTGGTGCAGCAGAAACACAAAATTACCAACACACACACACATACACACACACACACATATATATATGTAATGGCATAAAGAAATAAAAAGGACTGCAGCATTTGTCCTGCACAGTGGCAGCATCTAAAGGGATTTTAAGTGCTTAAAAAACAATTGTAAACTCTCTTCTTTTTTTTTTTGTTTTTTTTTTTTGGTTTTAAAAAAGCTTTCATACATATTAAACATATTAATTTTAACATTAACAAAGCTTAAACTAAATTAAAATAATTTTAAATTTAATAAAAATAAAAGAAACGTTTTTTTGCTTTTTGTTAAAATGCTGCAAAAAAAAAAACCAGCACAAAAAATGTTTTTCTATTTTGCTATAGAACTGAGAGATATGTACAGTTATATACAGGTGTATACAGTTATATACAGATATATAAATTTATATATAATACTTTTAATATTATCATATATTCATAATTTATTTCTTATAATTTATTTAAATTATTATTTAATTATTTATAATATATTTTATTTATTTTTAATTTATTTACCTTAATTTTTAATATATTTATTTATTTTTTTATAATTTATTTAAATTATTTTTAAATTTATTTATAATTAATTTATAATTAACTTAGATTGTTATTTAATTTATTTAATTTTTTTTTTTTTTTATTTGTTATTATATTGTTGAAGCGAAGTTTATTGCATTAAGCTCAATAGAACCTTCATTTTAAGCCTTAACTTCAGCTCTTGGATGATGATTCAATTCACTGATGGATTGATAATTTCATCGGTTACAGACTTTTCAATGCTTTGAACTTACGCTATGATCCTTTTTTTATATATATATTTCAATTAGTAATTCTACTTCTAGCACCTTTTGCCTCTTAGCGCTGCAACTACTTGCTGCAGCCGCCCTAAAGAAGCGCTGCCACTGGAAAGAAACTTATGCTCCGTTATATTTATTACTTTAAGCATATAGAAACTGAATCATTCAGTCAATTTTTTGTCTGGAAGAACTAAAAAGTTATATATGGTATAACTGAATCTTACAGTTCTATCGAGTAGATAAACTTTCAGGAGATACAAGCGACAAGCCAATGCCATCAAACATAACCTCAATCTAGGCTCAACTCATGCGGCTCAGTTACAGTTAAGAGCTGAAAAAGTTTCTTTATAAAATTGGCAATAAGTTGCACAAACATCACATCCTTGTCATATACAGGATATTTATGACAAGTTGTTTGAATTTTAATTAGAAAAAATGAAAGAGAAAAGTGTGAAAATTGTTTTGCTGCCATCAACTGTTACAGCTTATGTTTAACAATGCTTTAAATGTCCTTTCAATCATAACATTTACAGCTGCTGGCAGCATCCTTTTTAAACAATTTTTATACCCAACTCATTTGGCTGCTGCCAAGCCAACGTCTTTGTAGCATATTTTGTTGAAAATATCAATAAAATGCCATAAAAAAGGAGAACGAAAAAATTTTTTATTTATATACAAAGAAAAGAAATTCAAAAATTCAAAAATACTTTTGATTTAATGCTTCTTCTTCTGCTGCTGGGAATTTTTTTTATTTTTTTTTTTTTTTGCTCGTTGCAAGTATGAAATTTGAGCTCATAAAAGGAAAAATCACTTAAAGTGCTGCTGCCACGTGCTGCAAGCTATTTGCCTATGCTCAAGTTGCTCCTGCAGCGCCTCCACATTCACATTCACATCCCCATCCCTATCTTTATCCCCATTGCCCCATTGCTGCCTAGCAGCCAGCCCTTTTTATTATATATTGCGTATACGCCACGTAAAACGTCAAAAGACTTGGCAAAAGTTTATTATTTCATTTGGCTTATTGGCAAATGCCCTATGAGCACATGGGCGTTATTGTGTAGCATATGGGCGTGTCAACAAGTTGGATAGCTACCCAATGGATTTCATTGTTAATTGAACTGGCAGCCGAAGCCAACAAATGTTCAAAAGCGTTAACTTAACTTGGCTCTCTCCTTCTCCTCCCCAATATATCCTCATACCATTCAAGGCTAGTCACGCCCACTTGCCTAACATTTAATTGCAGCGTCATTTGCAGACAATGTGAAGCACTTTATACAGTTATACTATACATATATATGTATATGTATGTGTAGATTGAACTTTGAATATCCTGTGCATATCCTTGCTACCAGCCTCAAGCCTAATGTTTAGATTTTGTTATGCTGCCGTGTTGAAACGCCATGAAACAGGCAACAAATTTCTGATTTCCTTTTGACGGCTAATTAACTTGTTTTTTTTGTTGTAGTTTTTTATCTGTTTTGCATTTCTTTATATTTGCTTATATCCATTGCCATTGTTTGCTGCAAAAGGACCTCATTCATTTTTTTTTTCTTTTTTTTTTTTTGTATCCTTTTTATAACTAAGCTGCGCTGCGCTGCGCCTCTCATTGTCGTTTGTCGCGTTACGCCCTCAAAAAGAAAAAACAAAAAAAAATAACCAAAAGCTGCAGCCTCCATTCAGTTTAAGCTTTAGTTTTTCTTTCTTGTTGTTTTGATTTTTTGTTTTTCTTTTTTTTTGTTTTGTTTTGTATCTTTTTGTTCTGCTCTTTTCTTTTCATAGTACAAAAAACACTTGTTGTTGTGTGTGCTTTGTTGTTGTTATTGTGGTTGCTGCTTATTGTTGTTGTTGTTGTGGATGTTGCTGTTGTCATCGTTACCTTTTTTTTAATATTAAAACGCTGCCACAGCAGCAACATGCACACAGCAACAGCATTAAAAGCGACTGTTTCGACTGGCGGATACTACGTATAATTAACAAGATGTACAGTTAAGATACTTAGCAATATAAATAAATATATAAACAATCGATTACAATAAAAAGTTATCGATAAAAATGAGATTTAATGGAATGTAATAAATAAGAACTAAATAAATAAATAATAATAACAATAAATTAATTAAATTAAATAATAAAATTAAATAAATAGTTATAATAAATAAATAAAATAAAATAATATAAAAATAATAATAATAGTAAAAATAATAAATAAAAAAAATAAAATAATTATAAAAATAAATAAATAAATAATATACAAATAATAAATAAATATTAATACTTATAAAAAAAAATAAATAATAATAATAATAAATAATAAATAAAATAAAATAATATACAAATTATAATAGTAATAAAAATAATAAATAAATAAAATAAAATAATTATAAAAATAAATAAATAACTAATAATTAAATGTTAACACTTATAGAAAATAAATAATAATAATAAAAATAAATAAAATAAAATAAAATAAAAATAAATAAATAAAATTATAAAAATAAATACTAACAATAATAAATATATATAATAAAATAATAATAAAAATAAATAAACAAATAATAAATAGAATGATGATAGTAAATAAAAAAAATGTAATAAAGTAAAAATTAAATTAAATAAATAATAATTATAATTAATAGAGTATAAAGACTAATAGAGAAATGGAATATAAAAAACTTTTTCTTTTATTTATTTTTCCATTGATTATTTCAAATTGATTATTTTAAATAAAAATGAATTTTGTATGTTTTATTATAAAATGACCAAATTATCGATATGCCTTGCTTAACATAATCGATAAATATTAATTTTCTGTTTCATTTTATACACAAAGTTTGACTTACTACATAAAGCAAACGAAATTATCTGTTGAATATATTAAAGAAAATATATTAACAGAGAGGCAAACACGTACATATACATACATATACACATACCCACATACAAACACACACACATATACACTTTATATGGCTCTTTGAAGTTTACTAAGAGCAGGAAAAAAATATGCCATGAAATTGCTTTATATCTTTCTATAACTAATAAACATGCTTTGGATCAAAGTGTTCTCTATTGCTTAATCCTTATTATTACCCTAAGCTTACAGGGTGTAATAACAGCAACAACAACAGCAACAACAACAGCAATAACAACAACAATAACAATATTGTTGTTGAACTAGTCAACTGGGATGAGTTTGTCTGGCACCTTGTGAGCGTAGAGCCAAAACCCCAACCAAAAACCTATGAAAACCCCAAACCTTTGAGTACCAAAAAGCAAGTCCAAGTCCAAGTACAACCCCATCGCAATGTATCAGCATATAAAAGCAAGTATGTTAAAGCAGTACAACAAGGATAACAGCAACAACTGCAGCAACAACAATAACAATTCTCATATTATCTGAGGCAGCAGCTTCACATCTTTTTGGTGTCGTTGTTGCCATTGTTGGATGGTTGTTTATTGTCTTACTTTGTGCTCATACACATACACAGATGTGTGTACGAGTGTGTGTGTGTGTGTGTGTGTGTGTTTTGCATTTGTCGCGTCTTCGTTGGCTGTTTGAAAGCTTAAAGCGTGTGACAAGTGTACGAGTATCCTTCGTCCTTACTTGCTTTACTTACTTACTTACTTACTTATTTACTTATTTACACACTTACTTACTCACTGAGCTACCTACTGGTTGTATGGCATATTTTTAGCATTCATTTTGCTTTCTGCTTTTCATTTTCTGTGTTTTCTTTTTCTTTGGTATTTTTTTTTTGTATTTTTTGTATACAGTAATAAATTTTGGCATCTTTTGTACTTTCGTCCTGTCAGACAAACCAAAAATTAATAAAATGAAAGTTATATATATATATATATACTCTACATATACATGTAGACACATACATACATACACTTACATACACACACATACACATACTAACATATATTTAAGGCTATACTAAAGCATCTAAGAGACAACTTTTGTATAAAATGTAAAATCAAAGCAAAAATTGCCTGACTGGCAGTTATCCTTTAAAATTATAGCTTAAACAACTCAAGCATATACAGTATATATCGGTTATAAGGTGCACAGTTTATATGCAAATATTGCTTAAATGCAAAATTATGTTATTTTTAAACATCATGAAACTATTTAGTACTAAATTTTCTCTCATAAATGCAAAAAATTGATTATATATAAGAAAATATTGTGTATAAACAAATAAAATCGTTGATTTGGAATCAGTTCATATAAATTTGATCGGTTTTAAACAAATTATAAACTGTAAAACAAAAGTTTTGATCTCATTTTATATTTAATATTAATATTATTATAGCTGACGAACAGCATAAAATAAAAATTTAAATAAACTTCTAGTTTAATATTCATTTAAATTCCACGTATTTGCATATAACTCATGATCGCTTAAAAGAAAATATCGAATATATGCAAAAAAAAATTTCTGCATTATAGGTTTTGCATATAACCGATATATACTGTACTGCCTTATCATACTTAAGTTATAAGAAAACCTTATAAACTATATATTTGCCTCATATTTAGTATATATAACAGTTTAGAATATAAAATAGTTATTATGAATTTTTGCAAAATATGAAATATTTTATTTCTAATTTATAAACGTTTCTTTTTTCATAATTAATTCCTTTTTATTAATTACTTAAGCATTAATTAGGCAATAAATTATAATCATTTAAGCCTTTTGTGGCTGTTTTGCTTTAAATCAATTGATGAAATACACGATTTTTTTTTTGTTTGAGCTGAATGGAAGAGGGGGGTGGGGGGTGAGGTGCTGCGAGTTAATGTCTTGTTTTTCTCCATTTCTGCTTACTTTAAGTAGTTAATCATGCGAGGGTGGCTATAAAAGTTTTAGCTTTTCAAAACCAAATAAAGACAACAGAGGGAAAAGCTACAAACAAAGCTTTGGCATAAAAATATGATGAAGTCATATAATTATGGGTAAAACAATAAAACACGCCTTAAAATATTACTAAGGATAATGATAATATATATAGACTACTCAATATATATGTATATATAATTAACAAGCTTTGTTTATAACAGTAAATTACGCAAAGATTAAAAAATTGAAATCATTTTAAATATTATTTTGTACTCAGAACTTTTGTAGCGCATCTCGCAACTAAGCAGCGCAATTACCTGCGCCATTTTGCCATAAATTAAACATAATTAAAATGTAAATGGAGCAGCAAACATACAACACTCACACACACACACACACACACACACACACACAAACACACGCACGCACGCAGATTGCTGCTTAATTTGCCTCTTAATTTGCATTTGTGTGTTAATTATTTTGTTGCTCCTTTTATTATTTTTTATTATTATTATGATAAAGTGTGTGTGAACATCTGTGTGTGTGTGTGTTTATTTGCACATCATTTATATATTTATTTCTTAATTCCAAAAGGATCAACTCACACACACACACACACACACACACACACACATTAAACTGATCCTGTCAAATTAACTTAACTTAACCTAAACTCAACTCAAGGCTATTCCTAAACTGCAACAATTTATTTCCATACAACAAAAAAAAAAAACAGAAAAAAAAAGTTCATTTTTCCAGCTTTCACCTGCTGCTCTTTAGCATTAACTCCACTCTCTGTTTCACATACGTTCCCATTCCTTTCTATCTCTCTCTCTACCACTCACACACACAGTCTCTCTATTACGCTTGCAGTCGAAAGCTTTTTTTTTTATTTTGTGTGATGCGTCGTCGTTTCATTTACGAAGTAACAAAAAGTTTTTTTTTTTTTTATTATTATATACATATATATATTTTTGCGCTCTGTTTTGATGCTTCGCCTGTTGCCATTTTTATTCTCGCGCGCGCGCGCGCTTTTTGCTTCACAAGCTCATTTCACAGTTTCATATTCCACTTCGTTTCAATTTTGTTTCATTTTCAAAATTTGTTTTCTTTTGAATATATGTTGCTGATTTTTTTTTTTTTTTCTTTTTTTTTTGTGTACATTTAGACGCCCAAACTGCTGTTGCTGCTGTTGGTGCTGTTGGTGCTGTTTGGGTGCCTCAATGTGAGCAAACCCATTGCCAACGTTTCAGTTCAGTCAGTTGGCTCCACTTACCGCACTCGCCTACTGTCTGTTAAACAGCGGCCACGCGTTGCTCGCAGCAGCAGCAGCAGCGAACCGTTCGAAAAGTGAAACAATAATAAAAAGAACAACAAATAAAATATTAAGTAAATACGCGTCTCGCGGTGTTTGTTGTTGTGTTTTGTTATTCTTATTGTTATTGTGTTTGTCATTTTGTTGTTATTTTGGCTTGTTTTTCTCTTTTTTTTTGTTATTAAATATTTAATATTGTCTATAATATCGGTAAAGAATATATAGATTCAATTCAGAACATAAAAACCCAACTTCTGTATAACAAAATAAAAGTGTTTTTAAGCCTGTGTGTGCGTGTGTGTGTGTATATATATATATATTTTGTTTGTTTTTCTGTGTTCCTTGTGTGAGTGCGCAACAGTTCAACAAGATGGCAAAAACATACACACACACATACACACAGACACACAGACAGAGACATACACAACATTTTTTACTATGCACAACTCAAACTAATCAAGAGAAGCAGCAGCAGTGGCAGCGGCAGCGGCAGCGGCAGCGGCAGAGGCAAAGTCGAAACTTGCATGAGATTCTAAGGGGTCAGAAAACCAGGTGTAATATAGCTTATGCTTAAGGAGCAAAGTAGGGGCAGGGGTTAAAAAGAAATCTTGTGTGCGTGTGTGTGTGTTTGCATTCTATGTGAAATCGTAGTAGTATTTGTAATAGTAGTAGTAGCTGGATATTGTAGTATATTTAGAAGTACATGCGACGCTTGACACGTTTCTATTGCATTCCTAAAGAATTTTTTCTGTTGACGCACAGCCTCCTCCAGGGCAAGTTTTAGCTACATTTATTGCGTGTGTGCGTATGCGTGTGTGTGGGTGTGGGTATGGGTGTTGATATGTGTATGTGCGTTTCTATTTTATTTTTGTTTCGTTTTGCTTTTTTTTTCTTCTACTTTTTCTACTTTTTAATTGCCGCATAGTTGGTGTCCTTGAGCCTACTCTCGTCGCATGCTGCCAGCAACTTGCACAATGTTTATATTTAAACACATCTCTAGACACTTGAGAGAGCCAAAGGAAATGTAAAGAAAGAATAAATAATAAAAAGAAAACATCACTACAACATTTCACATATACAAATATATATATCATATATATATATATATATCATAAAATATATATATGTTTATTTTGATATTTTGTTGCGATGCGATGTGTTGCTTTTTGCGCAAAACTGACAAATTGTAACCACCCCCCCCCCCGCTCTCTCTCTCTCTCTCTCTCTCTCTCTCACTCTACCTCTTGGACTATGTCTATGAATTGTGTGCCATATTTTAAATGTTAATTGATGTGAATTGAATTAGGGCAAACGTTTCTTGATTGTCCAATGTCGTTTGTCGTTTCTCGATTGTCGATGGCCGATTGTCAATGGACGATTGCCGATTGTCGATTGTCTTTTACAAGTTTATCAAATTGTTAGAAATGTTGGCTGACTGTTGATTGCTTTATTGTCGATTGTTGATTGTTGATTGTCATTTATTCAATATGTAATCGCATTTAAGTCATATTATCAAATCATCTGTCACTTGTCAACATTCTCATTTGCATTGCAATTTCGAATGTGATGAAAAATGTGTGTTAGCTTTCATTTATCATTCATTTATATATTTATCATTAATTTTTTCAACTTATTAAATTTTCAGCTTTATATATATGCCACACTTTCCCCCCTCTTCTCTATCAATTGTCATATGTTGCACCTGTTTCTATTCTACAATTTTTCCTAGAAGTAGGCAATGCAACTAGTCGAATACATATATATTATACATATATAGATATATATGATTTCATATGGCAGTAAGTAACAGATACTGCTATGAGTAAATGGGGAGAATAATGTTGAAGGAGGGTGGCGGGGAGGGGGGGGCGGTGTATTAAACCTCAATACCCCACAGGCCACAGACAGAGCGCAATCAACAAGACTCTTCTAAGGCTATTGATTATGTGAATTGAAGTGCAATGGTGTGAATTGCTTTCAAGCAAACACTTATATATATATCAATACGTACTTCATATTTAACATGTCAGTATCTCTGAGTGTGTGTGTGCGAGAGTGTGTGTGTGCGCGCGCGTGTGTATTTTGTGGGGGTGTTGCTGTTAGTGTGTGCCTTAGGCAACTGCAAGAAGGAAATGCTGCAAAAGTAATTCAATGCAAAATGATACAAAAAAATAATATAAAACTATAGTGCATAAAGTAGGGTATAAAGTGGAGTATAAAGTGCAGTATAAAGTGCAAAATAAACTGTATATTAACTGTTGCAGATATAACTTTAGATGTATGCTTTATATACGATCAACTGCCACAATATTTTTGCATTTATTTTCGCTGTGTAAATTTGTAATATAAATAAGCTGCCTATAGGAAACTAAAGGATAACTTAAATGTTAATAATTTTATGTTATCCCAAGGATAATATAATAATTATTACAGCTTACTATATACTCTTAATAAGTATATTTTGAACTTTCTTAAAAATTATCCTTGAGCATTAGCGTTTCATGAGAGAGTAAGGCTTTAGCTGCTTCAAGTTGATTTTGCTCAAACAAATTGAACTGTTGCTTTGTATTTGTGTATTTGTATGAGTGTGTGTATATATGTGTGTGTATGTGTGTCTGTAAGGTTTGTGTCTCGTGTCGCAAAGTTGTGTATTCAATTAAGGAATCATTAAAATAAATCAATAGAAATACTGAATCAGACGTTACCATGTGATGGTCATAGCGGATGACCAAATGATGTGACAAAACAAAATAAAATAAAATAAAAATAAAAATAAAAACAAAAATAAAAATAACAACAAAAAAGAAAAACAAAGTAAAAAACTAAATTACAAAAATTGAATAAAATTTGTAAGAGACCATAGTTAAATTTTACCTAAAACGAGATGTGCCCCAAGACAACGCCACTGCTACTAATTGGTGGCATAGTATTTGTCATAATACTTGTGGCAATAACTGGCATAACGTTAATTAATAATATTAATTTATCGAATATAATACGTTTAAATGAGAAAGTGGCTAGTGATAGCGTTAGTGCCAATGATAATCAAATTAAGGAACTTAATTATGTTAATAATCATCCAAAGAATTTGAATATAAAACGTTTAAATGCAACATATATAACAAATCCTCATAATATTGTTGATGATGATGATGATGATAATAATGGTGACACACGTAGCTTAGAGCAAATACGTAGAGAGATGTCATCTGGTGTACCGGAACCAAAATTGTCCGCTATCATCTCGCTAAATGGTAAAAAGTCGAAATTTCTTGAGATTCCAACAAAGCCATTGCCCTTGGGCGGTGCAACGGTCATGCCCAATGGGGGCAATGTCGGGGTCAACTTGATTGATTACGAGAAGCGCGCCCAGATCGTCAAGGTGAGTGTTACATATATACAAGCTGTCTGTTTGTCCGCCTGTCTGTCTGTCTGTCTGTCTGTCTGTCTGTCTTCTAATGAATAAGGATGAAGATGAAGATGAAGATGAAGATGAAGATAAAGGAAAAAAGAAAACTTAAAAGTGAGAACTGAATACTGAGAAGTGAGAAGAATGTGATTACCTATCCAACATTTCTACTCTCCAATTGCGTATCAATTTCAAATGTCTGACCTTTAGGGGCCTGTCACGGTCCAGGGCATTGTGACAGCTGTTCCTGGCACAAGGACTGACAGCACAGCAAGCGTGTTACATTCCTTTCAGGGCGTTAACTAACACAAACAAATAACATTTACCCATTTATGGCACCAATAAGCTCGACAAAAGGATATCCTTGCTTAACACAAATACTACATTATTATTATAATAACAGTAAATTTTATTTTTTTATTATGCTACCTATATATACATATCTATATACATATCTATAAATATTCTATATGCTCCTATTTAAGTGTTAATAGCGTCACATAACGCCATATATCCTTATTTCTAAGGTATATACTAGCAATCATCCAATCAATATCTTACTTTCTTTCAGACCCTTTGTCAGGAAAACGTTTTGACAAACAGTTTGAAAAAAATTATAATTATTATAACCGTTATCATGCAAGCTAATCTATAAAGGATAGCAGTTCCTAATAGATGCGGCCGTTTCTAAAAATCGACCTAGAAAATAAACAAAGTAAAAAAAGTAAATAAAAAATAATTTTTTTTTTTTTTATTAAGGAAGCCGAGGTCCTAAGACCTCTTTGTGTCCTTAAAAAATAATTGAAGCAACACAGTTAATAAAAATAATAAATTTGAGTAGATAAATAAATAAAAATGAAAAATTTCTTAATAATATAATTATTCATTTATTATTAAAGTAAATTTAATTAAGAAAATAAATACAATAAATTGATTAAATTAAATAATTAATACAAAAAACAAACAAAATAAATAAATTAAATTTAAATTAATCACTTTAAATAAATAAAATATCATAGAAAATTAAAATTATTTTAAAAAGGAATTAATATATAATGAAAATAGTGGGGAAAAATATGAAAAAAAATTATAAAAATAAATAATGAATTATATAAATTTTAAACAAAATTATTTAATACAAAAAAAAAAAAAATAAATAAATAAAATCCATAAAAACAAAAAAATTTAAAATATTAAAATTTATATCAAATAAATAATTGGATATAAATAATATAAAAAGTAATTAAAATAAATATAAATAATAAAATTAATGATAAGCAACAAAATAAATTAAATAAAATAAAGTAATATAAATAATAATATATTTAGAAAACAAATTACTCAAATTAAATTGTGTTATAAATAAAATAAACTATTATATAAATAAACAGAATTAAACCAATATAAATAAAATTATTAACAAATAAAAAGAAAACAAAAGAAAAAAGAAAGAAAAGAAAAAAAATAAAAGATATTTCTGAATAATATTTAAAATGTTATACAGAGTTTTTCTGTTTAAAAAGACTCTGCTACCATTAATAATAACTTCCTGTCCATCAATTTATCTGACAGTTAAACATTCGATTCAAAACAAGTTACCTCATAATTATCAGATTCTAATAGATTGTATCGAATTGAAGTACTTGTTCTCACTTTAAGTGTTATTGCTTTATACCACACACACACACACACACACATATATATATATACACACACATACATGTATATATCTATATATACTTACATATATATGTGCAGTGTTTGGGTATTGTGCGTGTGGATGAGCAAAAAGCTTTTGTTACGGCAACATTAACGCCTTCACTGAGCTAAGACAGGACGATAAAGGATGTCGTTTAACACGCACGTGACAACAGCAACAGAAACAATTCCAAGTGGCCATATTCTTGATAATTTGCTGAAAATCCTTAAGTTAACAAACCCACCATGGCCTTACCTGTATAACTGAATGTCCTTGACCATTAAACACTAACCACTGACCAGTAAATAGTATCCTGTGGCAAATATACAAAATTAGTTAACTTGTTTGCTGTCTGCTGTCGGCATTTGTATCAATTGCAATTTTAATTGCAAGAATAGTTTAAAGTCCTTGACAAATAAAATTCTCCGAACAAATTCTATAATAAATAAATTAAATTGTTTATTTTTTAAAAAAAAACATTTCATATTCTTCTGCTGTCTCTGGCTTTCACTTTCTCTTTTTGTTTTTGTTTGTTCTATATACAGTTCAGTAAACAATTTGTAACATTTTTAGCTTTCTGCCAACTTAAAAATTTGCTTCATTCAATTGGAATGCAATTAATTATCAACGGTATTTTTATTTTCTGACTTTTTATTTATTTTTCCTATATTTGTTTTTGTGTTTTTTCTTGTTTTTGTTTTTTATTTTTGTTTTTGTTTTCCTTTTTTAATTAAATTTCAATACATTTTTAATGCCACGTACTTTAAATTGCATTGAAATTTGCTATCAACATTGTAAGCAGCTAATTAAAAGCAATTAGATATAAATTCCCCAAGAATAATCATTCTTAATCATTTATCGATTTCCAATAATCAGAATTGAATAGTTTTCATATATGTTAACTATATAAATTATCATAAGAATGTCATGATTCAATTTTAATTATAAATAATTACTACATTTTTCTCTTGAAAAATTATAAAGAAAATTAAAAAACAAAATATTTGAAATATTTTTTAATTTCTTTGTTAATTGTTAAGCATTTGATTTAATTATAATAAAGAAACTATTATTTAAAAAATAAAGCTGATTTATTTAGATAATTTGATGAGATCCTGAAAGTATCCTCTACTGCATCAAATCACACACAATTTTTACTTAGATATTCTACTAAAAGGATTTGTTAACTTACAACAAACATTTACAGTATATTTAAAATAGTTAAATTATTTTTATTTTTTATCAGGAAAAGGATAACATTATGTTTCATATCAACTACTTAAATCAATTTCAATTACTAAAATAAAAACTATTTTTTATTAATTTTAATACAAATCCTGATAATCGCCTTAAAATCAGATTTCTTTTTGACTCAATGCAAGTATTAATCAAATTTCTCATACAATTATTATACGAACCTCAACCGGTTTAGTCTTTTAGTTCCTCCAGTGAGTTTGCTTTTAGGGTCTCAATTCAATTATGACACCTGTCACCTTTCCCCTAAGCAGTAATAAAAAAATGTCGCAGGATGACAAATCTTGTTGTGCGATGACTTTTGTTTCATATTTATGCCCAAAAATAAATATAAGAAAACACACAAAACTTTGTCAAAAACAAATATAAGGTGACTGTGCATTGTCCTGGAATATGAATCAATGAATGCTTAGCACCAGTATCCGGTCATTTACTGCGACTTACTTAATGTAAACACTTATAATAGGCCACGTAATATTTCATATTGGCCATTTGACCTTCTGAAACAATTTCATGGCTAACCACAGCAAGGTTAATTGCTTTAACTTTCTTATCGATTTGACTTTCAAATGGTTTTTCAAGCTTTTGTTTAATTATTGGTGCAACATTAAATGTTGCATGTATCCTGCTTACCAATAGTAATGAGAGCAGGATTATCACATAAGAACACACACGAGCAGTTTTCGAGCGGTTTTCGAGCTGTTCTTTTCGTACTAGTCCAACGACGTTGCTTTGCATAGCCATGACACCAACCATAATGTGCTGAGGCGTTGCTAGTTAAGTGGCGTTGCTAGATTTCTTATGAGAACACAAAGATTTTCGAGCCAAATATGTTTTAATTTTGTGTTGTAAATGTTAAGCGAGGATAATAAATATATGTAAGAGTTGCAGGCTAAATATTATATACTTTAATAAATAATAAATAATGTATATATATATATATATATATATATATAAATACTTAATCGGCATCAATTAGTGTCGATTGAAAGCTGTCTGTGTGCCTGTTTATCTGATTCTATCGTCCGTCCACATAATTTCACGACTTAGACAAAACATTTGACATTTAATATCAAAAGAAGTTGAATGTTATTTAACAATTTGCTTACTCACACTTAAAACTAAAATGATTTAATCGTTATTTAATTTACATTTCTGAACACATAAATTTGAGCAATTCATAAAATTGAGGTAAAAAAAAATCGATTGAATTTAAATTGAAATTGAAATTGCAAACTTAATTGTAAAAAAAAAAATAATTAAAAACGTTTTGGTTGATTACTTACGACCATAAAAAATACTTAGCCGTAATACACACACACACGCACACACACACATGCGTAATTGTATACGCACTATAAACTGCTGTTTAAACAATGTGTTCCTTGAATAGCTCGATTATATACGATTTTCTTTAAAATGTATCAATATAGATGATTATTTCATTAGAATAGTTTATTTAATATATCTATTACACATATGCAGTAAGTTAAATTTATACCTTAAGATGTTTACACAAATTTCCAAGAAGCTACCAGCTGCCAATCTCTCGGTGTATCTAACTGTCTTTTAATCAGGCGTTTATATAGAATATAGAAACAGATGGACAGACAGACAAACAGCTGTACATTACTAGCTCAACCTTGCTTACAGATAATCAACAAGTATATATATATATAATAATATATATATACTTTATTGATATTGCTGTTTTCCACTTAAATCAGAGTTTTCCATAAATCGTCTATTACCCATATTATGATGTCTGGGTAAGAGAATCAACAAAATGTTGCAAAAATGAAAAAGAAAACATATTTTTTAAATATAAAAATAATTATTGAAATTTTAAATTAAATGCCTCTTCTTTCCCTTTCCCTCTCCCTCTGCCTCTTTCTCTTTCTCTCTTTGCGTCAGTTGTTGAAATTGCAATTTTGATATTAAATTGAAATCAATTTTAAATTTAAATTATACAAATTTTGGTTTTGTTTTTAGAAATGGCAAAGGGCAACAGATAAATATATATATATCACAATACACACATACACATAAACCTATATTAAGGGTATACAATGTAATGTATGTATGTGTGTGTGTGTGTTGTGCGTGTGTATTCATTTGTTTATTCAATTGCGTATGCTTACAAGATTCATGACGATTTGAACCTTTAGCCTCCTTCTTGTTTATAATCAAAGGCTGCAGGATGTTAAATTTATCACCACAACAACAACACAAGCTGATTGTTTTGTTTTCTGCTGTTGTTGTTGTTGTTGTTGTTCAATGTCAGCTCTCTAAGATGTATGAACAAACATATAACTGACAGTTGAAATTGCAAACAGTGATAAGCTCTGCTCTCAAGGTAAATACAAATGTTCTTGGCCAGTTAATCAGTTCAGCTTTGTGGCTAATGGGGGAGGTGGGTGATGGGTGATGGGTGATGGTTTGTGGGTGGTGTCAGGTGGTTGGTAGTTGTTAGTAGAATGGTCGTGTAGAAGGTGAAAACAACATGTTCGTTGCTAATAATTGAATTTCATTCATTCATTCACTCATTGAATGCATTTTCCCATGTCTAAATGCTGATTCTGAATGCTTTTCGCTATGGGGTTTTTCCATTGTTTTTACACCTTTGACGCAAACGCTTTGTGCCAACAACAACAACAACAACAACGACAAAAGAAAACAATAAACAATAAACAACGAAAAAGAATCAAACTCAAAATCCAATAGCTGCAATCAACTGGCCAACTGACCGTCAAATAAGTTTAAAGCAATGCAAATATTTTACACTGCTCCGGACAGTATTCACTGCCTATGAAAATCTATGAAAATTTCAACAAATATTATGACTATTTTAATTACACTTTAAACTGAAATTTCTTTAAAATATATCATCAAATATAATATAATAATTTCATAAATAAATTGTTTTGGCATAGTCTTGTTCCACTGTGCAGTCAGTTAGCATTGCAGTTGTCAATTTCATTTCTATGGAACAGCAGCAAATCAAAGTTTGCACACACAACAATAGACAACAACACACCCTATACACAGTATACACTACACACACACACACCCTATACACAGTATACACTACACACACACACACACACACGCCCAAGAACAACACACATTGACGCATAACAACGCACAAGAGCATTGACAACGCTGCTGACACTAACCCAGTTTGGGTTTTGGGTCTTTGCCACTTTTGTTGGCACTTTGCTAACTTGGTTTTTTTTTGTTTTTTTGCTTTGCATTTTTGTTTTCGACCAATGCAGTTGACCGTTAGCCAATCACCAATCGGCAATCGGCAATCGGCAGTCGCCATACGGCATATGCCGCTTGCCTTTTGTCAGTGTCAATGAAAGAAGCCTCAGTTAGCTTTCAGTTTTCAGCTTTGTTCAGTTTTCTGTGGCCTTAAATTGCCATCGATGCGGCTTTTGTTGGCTTGTTGGCATTGCCACAGAAATTCCATATGGATCAATGTCAAATTATAACAAATTATAGATATATATAACTTATATTCATAATATTAATTAGAATTATATACTTTATATCTAAAATCAACTTATTCAAAAGTAAATTAAAAATCAAGAGAAAAGAGAAAATAGAAAGAAAACAAGAGCAACAAAACATAAATATAATTTCGTTCTTTAAAGGAACGATACCTATTCTGACCTTTACTAACAACTTTGTTGCATAGACTGGAAATATGAAAAGGTTAAATGCAAATCTTAATTTCCGCAAAACATTTTCACAAAACTTTCTTAAAGGCAATCAAATTTGCGCAGCAACAACTTTCGTTCTTCGATATACAATATAAAAGAAAATGAAGCATTTTCCCAAATGTTTTTTTACTACTCTCTATAAATCGTTATACTCTTTGGACATCGCAACTCTGTCATCCCCTCCAGCAAGCTTTAATATTGTGGAATGGGCTATGGCACATAGATTGGATCTTTATTCTAACAATCACATATATAAGTGTTATATCTATATACAAACCTGTTACAAATCACACTTAAAGCTGTCACAAGTAACGCGTAAGAAATCACTTTTATAACAGATTGTTTGCTATAAGCCTTTAGTGTCATATGTTATACGCAGACAAGGCTATTCCTGCCGGGATTGCCCAAGGATGCAGCTTATTGCTTTGAGCTTGGCCAAGAAATATCAACACATGGAAAAGACAAGCTTAAGTCAAAAAAAACTTAAAGTAGACATTAGTTAAGTGACTTTTAAATTTAAGTGTTAATTTAAAGTTAACTTTTAACTGACTTCAATTACAGTAAGGAACACTAAAGGATGATATTCCTTCAATTAACTGCAGCATTAAAAAAGCTTCAATGCAATATTTATATAAAGCACATCTTAGTAGTTATCTGTCAGTTACCCTAATTGTAGCTAACAGTTAACTATAAACTCTAACTGACAGTTAGCATTAGTTTTTCATAACTATATTGGAAAAATGCATTATAAAAATTGAAAGAAATGGAAAATTTTGATATATTTTGATTTATGTACAATGTAGCTAACATAAGTTTATCTTAACTTATGTTTCTCTTCATAAAATATAACAGTAAAACGTATCCTTTTTCCCTACTCTTCTAGCAAGGATTAAGGATGCAAAGCAATTATTATACGTCATGGCTTCCATTACTAGAATTTCCCCTAAGCAAAACTTTGTTTTTCTTTTCCCCACAAAACTCATATTTTCTTAATAGTTTACTAGTTTTTCCACCTACACAAATACACACACAGACACATGCATAAACACACACACACGCACACACATAGCTATACCCTATGTAACTATAAAATGGTTTGTAACAAAAATATTCCAACAATTTATAACAAAGCTAAGAGAAAATACAAAAAGTATATAACAAAATACTACAAAAAATATTCCAAATATTTCTAGCTATTATATATAGTATATATATTCATGAACAATCTGAAGTGTTGTTGCATTTCTTTTACTTTAGTTTTAAAGTAAAAAAGTATTTTTTTTTTTAATATTTAACAAAGTATTTAAGCATAACAAAATATTTTAACAACAATTTAAAGGGTATTTGTTAGTCGATTAACAGCTAAAAATAATTCTTGTTTTTTATATATTTTTATATATTTGTTTTTTTTTTATATTTATATTTTTTTATTTTTTTTTTATTTTAAATTAAAAACAGCAAAAACAAAATTTTTATTTTATGAACTGAAATGGTTATAAATTCAGTATAAGAAACCTTAGGTTAGGGTATCCGTTAGTCGTATATATGGTTGTAAATAGGAATTTCCATAGTTATTCTTATAAGATATTTAACAGCAGCCACATCGGCGTCGTCTTTCGCATTATTTTATGGCCTTAAGCAAATTATTTTCCCTTGGCTTCAACTGAAGATTTTGCCAAAAACTTTTTTTTCTTTTTTTTTCTTTTTTTATTCTATATGAACTTGTGGGTGTTTGTGTGTGTTTCAATGTGTGTGTCTGTGTGTGTGTGTGTGTCTGTGCATATTTTTTTTTTGGAAAAAATAATTTTAAAGTTACTCCTTTGGTTTTGTATTTGCCGTCAACATTTCCCCTTTACCCCCTTTTGCGCTTGTTTTTCCCTAACTTTTCTTTCTTTCTTTTTTTTCTTTAACTTTCTTCTCTTCTTAACAATTTGCATTGTTTTTTTTTTCTTACTGCTGCCTGTGGCATTTAGCATTAAAGTTTTCAGCCTCTAAACTTGCATTTATAAGAAGAAAAAAAACTGTTAAAAGAAAATAGGGGAGAAAATTTGAATTAAATGAAATTATTTCATCCTCATTTTTGGCTCCTGCTGCGCTTTTAACTGGCATTGAAACTAGGACAAGAGCCACAACTGAAAATGCTTTTGGAATTAAGCAATAAAAATGCTGACAAAATGAATGACATTTGCCACGTGCCGCCACAATTCCACATCCGCTTGACTATTCGCAGTTTCTAGGGTGGATACTTTGCTGCCAGGTCAAGTGCAAAATCAGCCCAAAAAACATGCCGAAAAACAATTCCCAGTGATGGCCCTCCTTGGGCCCCCAACCTCACCTCTGGAGAGATCGTCGCTGTTTTTGGCCGCAATAGCGGTTGACTGTATGGGGAATTGGTAGGGAGCCTGACAGTGTTGGCTGAGGATTAACGGAGGTGGGGAGAAGGGAATGGGAAAACCATGGTAGGAAACAGGGAGATGATTGTTAGGGAAAGATGGTGGGGAAAGGTGGAAGAGTGTGAGGTAGGAGAGTTTAATGTGACAGAAGGAAGATGGGAGAAATGAGACTGAGTAGTAGGAAGAGGGAATATAGATGCAGAGCAAGGCTTGCTGGTAGAAAAGGGAAGGGGTGAGGAACAGCAATCTGAGAGGAGGAGACAACGGAGAGTTCGCTGTGACAAGTGGCTGGCTTGCAGAATGATTGGTGGTTATAGTTTATATGGGGCAGGGGTAGGCAACTGGATGAATGCAACTGTTATTTGAGGTATTTGAGGCATGTGTGGTAGACACACACACACACACACACACACATACATACATACACATAAATATATAGCTATACACACAATGTGTGTGGTGAGGCTCGTCTCATTGGTCTGCACGTTTTCACGTTTCGTTGCGGAAATGATGTTTAACACACACAACATAAAACACACAATATACATACAGTACAAATACACACACACACACACACATATACAACACACACACATGTGCGTCTATTGGGCACGTTTCGTGCGACGTTTGCACATTTCAAGGATGTAACCTAATTCGTAATGAAGACGTGCAAACTAAAACTACAGTTGCATAAATGTGTGTGTATAAACACACACACACACATACACAGACATGTATATATATTTACAGTATATATATATATATTAATCCCATTTTTGTTGTAACTAAGCGAAAAATATTCAATCAATCAGTCAAATCCATCAAGCAATTTCCGTTAAATTAGTCAAGCCGATGATTTACTGCCGCCTGTGTCTCATGTCAAGCACGCACAGGTTATATTGCCTAAACCACGCCCCCTAATTCCAATGAAAAGTGCTGTTATCTGTGTGCACACTTTAAGCCATAATTGTTGCCACTAACAACCGATGCAGAACTAGAACAACTTTTATATATATATAATAAAGCTAAGGACTTTGTCATTAGCTAAGATCCTTTTTCAGCTGTAATCAGATGCGGCTCATTAAACACTAAGCAATGTACCAGCAGTCACAGCAGCAGCTGCTGTTAAAATACACTGAGAAAAATGCAAAGCAACCTATAACAAATTTAGAGAAAAATCAAAAAATAAACTTTAAGATTTGTTTTGCCTTGTGCATATTACCAAAAGGATCTGCTTGATTTAAAAGTTTATAAATATATTACAATGTACATGGAATTTCTCTCAGTGCATCACTTTGTGTACACCAATCCGCTTAAAATGTTTTTCTGACTTTTCATTTAGTATTTTCACCCCTTGGAAAGTATTTAAAGATTGTGTTTAACATGGCTCATCTCGCTGCACATTGTCGTTGTCCTTGTTGTCCTTGTTGTTAATTGTATGCAGAGTAATATTAACATATCCTACATAAAATATGGTATTGTCTTTACGAAATCAAATATGATAATTTTACACTATTCAACTCAATTACAGAGCCTTTCACTTGATCTTAGTATAACAAAAAGGTTTGTCACATACATAACATTCTAGTTAAACCTTTTAAGCTACTAACTACTTGACCTCAAACAGAAGGACCTCTGCGAATGTGTCCAAGTTTAATTAATTACCGGAACACTGTTAATATTTGCTTTGCTACAAAGGTCCCAATCTACCCAAACCCAAACCCAAAGCGGCCAGTGAGCCAGTGAACCACTGAGCAAACACAAAGAGCGCAACGAGGCCCAAAGCGACGCAATGCCTCTTTTACTCACTTCACATCCATAGCACTAACCAGTACGCCTAGCATGTGCCTCGAATTAGTAATGAGGGAAATTTATGTATACCCTATAACCATAAATACGAGTAAACGAAAGGATAACATTAACTAACATACAAGTTGTTTATCATAAGCAACGGCGTCTACTGGAAAAGGTTACAGCATTGCTTTAAGGTATAAAAGTTGTCAAAAATGTATAACATAAAGTGTGTACTCGTTTCGTATATGTATTACAAGCATTAGTACATGCCATAAACCATGATCCTTAAAGGGTATGCATACACTATGCGATGGCTTATCAAATGACAGATCGTCTTGCCAAAAAGCATAAGCCATAAGGCATAAGGATAAATGCATGTTGAAGGAGTAAACATATCAGACGTATATATATATGTATTCATATATATATAAAATGTATAAAAAAGCAAAACAAAGCTGAAACTTAGAGTAGGCTTATCCAACTGGTTCCATAGTGTAGCGGTTATCACGTCTGCTTTACACGCAGAAGGTCTCCGGTTCGATCCCGGATGGAACCATAGGTGTTTTTATTTTTTTTTTAGTTGTAGTAAATCCTGAATATAGCGTATCCTCGAATCGTCTTTTCCTAACATTTTCTTGTCCCTATACACACGCGTTTGTTTCATCTCTCGTTCGCTTTCACGGCCTGCTTAAAAAAAAAAGGCGCTCGAAAGTATGCAACGCAAATTATGTTACGCTTGTGCCAACCGCACACTAGCCCAGGTGGGCTGGTGGGTATGGTTGGTACGCTTGTTGCTGGTAATGGCAGCTGCTGGTGCTGTTATGTGGTGGTGCGAGGCGAGGCAGCAGCGGTTGTGCTGTGGTGCAGAAAAGCCAGCGAAATGTTCAGCCCCCAAAACGTTGGCAAAAACTAAACGAGGGCCAACAACAACAAATTTCGCGTTGTCCATTTTATTAACATTTTTTCAATGCTTTCGGTTTGTGTGTATCTCTCTCTTTTTCTCTCTCTGTGTGTGTGTATATGTACATATGTGTGTGTGTTGTGTATTTGAAAGTCCAATTTCAATTGAATTGAGTATCGCATAGAGCAAAGGCTAAAATAATTACAGACATTTTGTATGCATACCTGCAACCACATTGAGAAACCTTGAAAAAAAAAAATATGCAAAGTTAAAAGAAAAACTTGCCCTATGTGAAACGTTAACAGATATCTACATGTACAGACATATGCATAATTACATGTCTATATATATATCTAGATATATATATGTTAATGTATACTATAAATTATGTTGATTTCCTAGAAGGATCTGGTCAATCTATTGGCTGGTACAATTCTGCTGTATGCAAAAAGCAGCAGCTCTTTGGCAGTTGCTTATAGCAAAGATATGAATATTAATTTATATATATATATATATATAT
The DNA here is from genome assembly GCA_037044455.1 of Zygothrica quintamaculata. Taxonomy (NCBI): domain Eukaryota; kingdom Metazoa; phylum Arthropoda; class Insecta; order Diptera; family Drosophilidae; genus Zygothrica; species Zygothrica quintamaculata. The sequence goes on along the minus strand of JBAMBS010000356.1, from coordinate 220,002 downwards.
ATATATATATATCAGATCTTAAAATACAATTATAATATATTTCTTATTATCTAATCCTTTGCAGATGATGGAACATGCCTGGCACAATTATAAACTGTATGCTTGGGGCAAGAACGAGCTGCGTCCATTGTCGCAGCGTCCACATTCTGGCAGCATATTTGGCTCATATGATTTGGGTGCAACAATTGTCGATGGCCTGGACACATTATACATAATGGGTCTAGAGAAAGAGTATAAAGAGGGACGTGAGTGGATTGAACGCAAATTCTCATTGGATAATATTAGCGCTGAACTATCTGTATTTGAGACAAATATACGTTTTGTGGGTGGCATGTTAACCCTATATGCATTTACCGGTGATCCATTGTATAAGGAGAAGGCACAGCAAATTGCCGACAAACTCTTACCAGCATTTCAGACACCTACTGGTATACCCTATGCCTTGGTTAATACCAAAACTGGTATGGCTAAGAACTATGGCTGGGCTTCGGGTGGTAGCTCAATATTATCAGAATTTGGTACATTACATTTGGAGTTTGCCTATTTGAGTGATATAACTGGAAATCCATTATATCGTGAACGTGTACAGACAATACGTCAGGTGCTTAAAGAGATTGAAAAGCCCAAAGGATTGTATCCAAATTTTCTTAATCCAAAGACAGGCAAATGGGGTCAATGTAAGTTTATAGATTTTTAATGCAAAGCTTAAATTGCATTTAAATTCATAATATATTTTTAATAGTGCACATGTCCTTGGGCGCTCTCGGTGATAGCTATTATGAGTATCTGTTGAAGGCTTGGCTACAATCTGGCCAAACGGATGAGGAGGCACGCGAAATGTATGATGAGGCAATGGTGGCCATAATGGATAAAATGATACGCACCAGTCCCAATGGTTTGATCTATGCATCTGATCTTAAGTTCGATCGTTTGGAGCACAAAATGGATCATCTTGCATGCTTTTCAGGTAAGTTATAGTTATACGCCTCTTCCTATATACATATATATTCTGATACTATATATAATCTGTAGGTGGCTTATTTGCTTTGGGCGCTGCTACGCGCCAGAACGAGCACACAAGCAAATACATGGAAGTAGGCAAGGGGATAACAAATACTTGCCATGAGAGCTACATACGTACACCAACACAATTGGGGCCAGAAGCGTTCCGGTAATTTATATATATATATATATTATACTATATAGATAATATTTACTTAAATAGATTCTTTTATATATATATATTAGATTTTCCGATGCTGCCGAGGCACGCGCCTTACGCTCACAGGAAAAGTATTATATTTTGAGGCCGGAAACATTTGAAAGTTATTTTGTACTATGGCGCTTAACGCACGATCAAAAGTATCGTGATTGGGGCTGGGAAGCAGTACTGGCCTTGGAAAAGCATTGCCGTACACCACATGGTTATTGTGGCCTACGTAATGTGTATCAACAGGAGCCGCAAAAGGATGATGTGCAGCAAAGTTTCTTTTTAGCCGAAACACTTAAGGTAATATAAGAAATATTATTAAATAGAATTGAAACAGAAATATAAATTTAATTAAATTTCTTTACTTTTCAGTATTTATACTTATTGTTCTCAGATGATTCTGTGCTGCCACTGGATGAATGGGTTTTCAATACAGAGGCACATCCTTTACCTATCAAAGGTGCCAATATCTATTATCGACAGGCGCCAGTGACGCTGCCCGTATCGAATGCGTCATAAGCAAAGCAAAATTTTAATTATTTAACTTAAAGGAAAGAAAATTTAATAATTAATATAAATTATAATTACTATTATAATAATTTTTATTATTATTTACTTTTGTTATTTAAATTAGTTTAAATATCCTTTTTTTTTAATTATTTTTAAAAAAAAAAAAAAAAACTTTACTTACTATCTAAGGCAATATCTAATGTTCAATCATTCTATGTAACAGTATATATATATATATATATATATATATATATGTATATATATTTGGCATATATTTATAGCTAATCATCACATCAGTAGCTATTAAATGTAACAGTTTCAGTTGCAGTTTCAATTTTACAATATTTATTTGTATATTTAACAATGACAAAAAAGAAAGCCTTTAATAACGTTTTCAGAACGAGACAAAACTTTTATAGTTAAAAAAGAAAAGGAAAACTTATTAATTATTACGATTAATTTAAATATAATATTTAATTTAAGTTTTATATTTTATTTTATATAAGTAAACTCAGGTGTTAAATTTATAGTTGAATTTTTTGGTGTTCGTTTTCTTTTTGCACGTTTTTTTTTTTTTGTATTATTATTTTGAAAAGATTTTCGACAAAAACTCTTAATGAATGTTTCTCTTTAGCCACTTTGTTCGTCACTCGTTTTATTTACCTTTATATACATACATATATATACATTTGTATTTGTATTTGTATTTGTATTTGTATAGAGCACACAGCACCATGTATAACTATATAAAAATATATATAGCATTTTAAATATATTTATATTAAAACAAAACAAAAAAAAGGAAAAGGAAAAGAAAAAGAAACTCAAAAACATTCAGTGGCACATTCTGAGTTAAAAAAAAAAAAAAAAAACTAATATATTGAAGAGACTTTATTTTGTAAATATTTCCCTAGAGACAAAATGAAGATTTAAAATAATAATTAAATTTTTTAGTTATTGTTTTTTTTTTTTTAACATTGTAGTCTAAATATAGCTTACTTTAAAAAAAAACAAATTAAAATAAATGTAACGCATATTACTTTACATCAGCAACAAGCGAAACGTAACGAATCTTAAATATATAGAAATCATTATATGTATGTATAAATATATAATGATAAAACAAAAGAGACAAAAAGGAAACATAAACATAAGCAAAAATATAGACAAATGTTAAAAAATATATACAAATAATAAGTATATTTATACCAATTATACAAAGAAGTGCTAAAAAAAAAAATCAATGAAAATATAAGCAAAATATTTTTTTTTAATTTTTTTTTTTTTGTGTAATCCATAAGTCTCAGCTAATGATAATTATAATGATATTAATAATTTAATTAGACACACATTAATAGCAAAGAAAAAAATAAAAAAAAAAATAATATATTTATAGTTATAAATAATAATAATAATAATAATGTTTACCTTTCGCTCTAAAAGTAAAATTGAAAAATGTTTTGTGAAAAATGTTGAATTTTCTGTAAAATCTCCAGCACTTTGTAGCGGCTCTTGCCCTGTGCAACAAAAAAAAAAAAAAGAAATAAATTAATTTTACAAATTAAAAATTAAAATAATATAAAAAAATTCATGTTTTTTTGTTAATAATTATTATTACTATTATGATTTTAAGCTGCTTCTCTCTTTGTTATATCATTTCTATTGTAAGAGAGTAAACATAAATATTTTATATATTTATGTAAATTATAAATTTGTAAATGAACGTGAAAAGATACATAAAGGATGATAAATGATAAATAAATTTTATGAAATGGGATATTAAGAAATGCTTAAATCTTAATTATATTAACCTAACCCATAAGCTAATTAAAAATCTATTGAATAAAATAAAAATACATTCATTTGTATATACATATAAATATTAAATACTTATTTATTGCCTATATTTTTAGCCCCTTTGCCTTTTTGTAAAATAGAAGCAAAGCGGAGCTATTGGAAATGTGCAAAATCGAAAAGTATGTAACACATAGAAATAATCATCGGAGACCCTATAAAGTATATATATTCTGAATCAGGACGACAAGACGAGTTCATCTAGCCCTGTCCGTCTGTCTGTCTGTCCGTCTGTCCGTCTGTATGAACGCCTGTTTCTCAGAGACTATAAGAGCTAAAGCAACCAAACTTGAAATCTAGATGCGTTATGTTCATAGGTTATACGAGTTTGTTTTTGATTTTTGAATTTCCTCCTCTGACCCCCGCAAATCGAAAAAAACGATTATTAAGCACAATTTTCAACCGATCAAATTTATTTTTGGTGCACATCATTATTAGACCATTCTTGATCGATGTTGTCAATCTGGGTAAGATCGATCAAAAATCTCGTAAGTTATAGATCATCAAAAGTGGCATTATGGGCCCCGGGGGGGTATAGTAGTGCGCGCAAAATAAGAGCTAGAGTAACGAAATTTGGAATGTAGATTTGTTATGTTTGTACACTATACGAGTTTGTTTTAGATTTTCGATTTTCCTCCCCTGACCCCCGCAATTTGAAAAAATCGATTATAAGACATAATTTTCAACCGATCAAATTTCTTTTTCGCACACATATTAAGTAGACCATTCTTTATCTACGTTGTGAATTTTAATAATAAACACGAAAGTTATACAACATTAAGTACCGCGCTATAGAGCGTGGGGGGCTAAAAGGTGCGCGCAATGGCTAAGTACGTGCAGAACTGTGTGTATGTATGAGTATGTGTGTGTATGGCTGTATATGTAGGCAAAGGGGCTCTCGTAGTCGGGTACACTCGACTACAGACTTCTTACTTGTTTTTATATATATATATAAATATTTTTATTATGCTTTGTTGAACCAAATCGTTTGCAGCAGTCTTTGGCTCTGTTCTATAACTTCCGAGATTTTAGATCAATCTTACCAAGATTCACAACATCGATCAAGAATGGTCTAATAAAAATGTGTGCCAAAAATAAATTTGATCGGTTGAAAATTGTGCTTAATAATCGTTTTTTTCAAATTGCGGGGGTCAGGGGGGGAAATTGAAAAATCAAAAACAAACTTGTACAGCGTACGAACATAACGAATCTAGATTTCAAGTTTGGTTGCTCTAGCTCTTATAGTCTCTGAGAAACAGGCGTTCATACGGACGGACGGACGGATGGACGGACGGACGGACAGACAGACGGACAGGGCTAGATCAACTCGTCTTGTCGTCCTGATTCAGAATATATATACTTTATGGGGTCTCCTATGATTATTTCTATGTGTTACATACTTTTGGATTTTGCATATTTCCAATAGCTCCGCTTTGCTCTTTTTTTACAAAAAAGGCAAAGGGGCTAATAATAATAATAAAAGATAAAAGCGACAAACGTTGGCAACGCCAATAAAACTTCAAGCAAACTGAGCCACCCATTTACCGCCCACTTAAAAAAAACTTTTAATACAAAAGTCATTCCACCCACGAATAGAGAAATAGAAATTGACAGAGTTGCACTCGCAGACAAAGAGACAATTCGCTATTCCCTTTCCTTTACTCTCTTCCTCTCTCGCTCTTACACATTTTTGCACCTTTGTGTGCTTATATTTACTTTGAACTTCTTGCGTTCTCTTTGTGTTATTATTGCTCGTATCACCGCTGCTGCAGCGGCTCTTCTTCTTTTCGCTAGACGAGCCCGCCAGACCAGCTGAGCTGCTTTTTGCCGGTCGCAACAGAGTGCGTATCTTCGTATTGTTGTCATGCCGATCCTTAATCTACACTTCCTTATTTCGAATATTGAAATCTGTTACAAAATTTATCTATAGTTTTTATTAGAAACTCTGATTTTCGTAACGCTTAAAATGTAGCATGATATATAACATGCTTTTTCTATACACTCAATCTATCCGATAGAGTATGTAGTTATCAACGTGCAGTTGAGCTTTTCGTTTATGTTTGTGTTTTTGTTTTGGTCGTTGACGTGAACGGCATCGCATCTGGTAAGCCGCACAGTTGTCGGTGAGTTTTCGAGCGAATCGGAGTGTTGCTAGCTCTAGCTGTAGACGAGGGCGAAGTTGAACACTGAAGTTGAACACTGAAGTTGAAAAACAAAAAAAAACAAGAAAAGGAAAAATATTCATTCACTTGCATTTTGTCTCTATTTTAAAGAGCTTTTGCAAGTTTTTGTAGTCTACAGTTATCTATACAAAATGCCGTTTCCCATTCATCCGCCCAAGCAAATGCCATGCCCACATTGGCAGCACTTTCCCATTAGTCCAGTGGATGTTAAACCAGCACCATTTGGTACTAGCGACAAAAGTATGTCTACAACAGTGAATAAACCACCGGAACCGGTGTCCTATCGCTATTGCGTTCAATGCAAAGGAGCAGGCAAGAATACAGCCGACAACAGTCAGGATTAAGATGAGAGAAAGAGATTGCAAATTGCAAATGGACTATACCACTATAACTACTTATATACCCATTCAAAATGCACTTAATAAACCAACTACAATCAAACCATCCCGCCCAAACACACACACACACACAGATCAATTTAAAATAACGCAGAAAGTGGAACGCATTTTATTTATACAAAAACTAACGAAATCCAACGACGTGTGGAACGCAAACAAATATGTCGAATTCATTAAATTTATATTAGGTTTTATATAATTTTAACACAATGTGTTTATGTTTTAATATTTTTTTAAAATTGCAATCTGTATACATATAAACACACACACACATAGCTACTGCAATGTACTCAAATTGTGTTCTGTAAATGTTAGGTTTAAGGTTTTTCAACATAATTTGTATTTTTTTTAAATTGAAGACAACTATTTGGCATAACAGAAACCAAATAAAACGCACGACGCATTTAAAACGAGTTTTATTCTAAAAAAAAAACACATGCATGTATATATATATTTGTATATATGTATATAATGATGTGTATTTTAATGTATTGTATTTTGTATGCGCTTGTTTGTTTTGAGCGGCACAGTTTTTATTTTATTTTTTTTTTTGGGACTTATTTGTTTGTCTGTTTCATTTTGTTATTTTTTTTCAGATTATTTTTGTATCTTTTTTTAAAATTATATATACGCTGTTTTTTTTTCATGTATTGGTTTTATCAGTTCTCAAGATCAGCACAAACATCAAAAACGTTCGAACTTATCGCAAATGCATATATTCCTTATATGTACTTGTGTTTGCATGTATGTGTACGTATGCGATAAGCATGAATTGTCAACTAAAACCGAATAAGACAATCTAGCAGGGGTTTCATTAAATTTAGCTTTTCTAATTCCTTTTATAGATTTATTTTTAAAATATAATTTTAAAATGTTTATGTATGTGTACACATTATCGTTAACTTGTCCTCCATACTTGTTGTAATTTTTGTTTATTCATTTTACTTCTCTTAATGTAACAAGCTCTGTGTTACATGCATGTACTTGGCGCTATTGAGACAATTGTCACTTGGCTGAAGTTCAACAAACTGCAAATTGCAAAATATAAATACAAACACGCATACATATACATGTATATGCATACATATTTAGAAGCGAAGGCGCCAATTTTGCGCACACTTCGGAACATTAAAGAAGAAGAAAAACATGTCAATATACTACTATTAAATACATGAAAGATTCAAATATTTTATGGGTATAAAGAAAAAAGAAGGAAAAACAAAAACATGCAACTATTATTAACCTTATCGCTGAGTGTTAAAATGTGTGGAAATGTTAACATATTGTTTTTCACTAGTGTCCAGGCACGTACACCTTATAGTCAGACATACCTAGATACATACGCACATATACACACACATGCATACATAGACTTGTATCATGTAGGTGTTCGCTTGTATCTTTATAAGGAGTATCGATACTGTACGTCGCCTTTCCATTGATAAGAGCATATTATTTATATTTATGAGCTTGTTTCTCTTTATTTGTAATTATTTTAATTTATTAAAGTTCGATTTTAGAAGTAATTCTTAAGCAATATATTTTAAAATACTAAATTCAGTTTTAGAACAGTTGGAATATTGAGAAAAGAAAAAGTTTTTTGAAATTGTTCCCGCAAATAATTTGGAGCTGAGTTTTTGAGTGAACACCAACAAGTTCCACACGTAATTCATTTGAACATTTTTGTTTTGTCATAAAAGGCATATAAAATTATTTTAATACCTGTTTAATATTAAATATGTTTAATACTTTTATTGTTTTACTCTAATTTTTTAAATAAAAATACAAATAAAAACATATTTAATTAACTACCACTAATTTATAATTTGCCTGCGGAAGTAAATTTCGTGCAAGTGAATACACACGCAGTGGAAACGTGTAAAATGTGACCATCACTATTAATTTTTTTTGTTTGAGCTAGTAGTTCGCCATGAATAATTTCGTTACAAATGCGATTTGATTAAAAGAAACATGAAATTACAATCTAGACGTAAGTAAAATTAGAAAAAAACAAAATTGGTTGCTGTTGCTTCTGCGTCCGCTGCAAGCAGATGTAATTTAACAAGTACGTGGCCCAGTAATACATTAGCAAATCGGCAAGAGTGTTGCTGTCTGACCGGCGAAAAGACAACAACGCAACAGTTAATATGGAGTACGAACAATATTACGACGATTCAGATTATATAGAGGATGATGGTGACGGCGAAGTGCAATATCTCGATCATGGACCAATGCCAAATCATTATGGAAACAACGGATTTAGCGAAAGAACGTATAGTCATCTAACAAATCGCATATGGGATAACTGCGAGAACTGCATAATGCCCTCGCTGATCCAAGTATTAAGATATCTAATGCCATTGCTGTTGGGCTGTATAATCTGCCGTCTGCTTACCACAATCTACATAAAGCGATTACAACTAACGACATCAAATGAAAGTTGGCAAATGGCAAACAACCTGGAACTAGCTCCAGTGCATTTTATCAATGCTTTCTGCGGTCTAAGCGTTCTCTATATACTTCTTGGTCAACGCATGTTGGTGCTGGTGCTACTGAGTGGCATAAGTTATTTGCTTATGCAGCTAGTGCGAGTGGGTTACGGTCAGCAGGCTGCTGTAGCAATTGCTCTGATAAGTATAAGTAGCCAATTTGTGTACGAGTTGGCCATATGGCACCAACGTGATGATTGGTCCCAGCTCCGTGCCATGCAAATGGTAACTAATATGAAAGTCATCTCAGTTGGATTCGACGTAGCGGCTGTTGCTGCAAACAGAAGACATATGCCCAATATTCTTGCTTATGTGGGCTATATATTTAATCCAGCCAGTTGTGTTCTGGGACCTTGGATAAGCTATGGACGCTACTTGGAATCATTATGCAGAAAAAACACCTGGCAAACTGCTGTAAACCAAACATTATGCAATATATGCCTTTGCTTGGTGGCGTTGATAGTCTCCAATTGTATAGCACCAGCTTTGGGTGAATTGTATGAACACAATGAAGAATCTGAATACAATTATACAAGCAGCGGTGGCAGCTTTTTCTGGCTATACATGTACACCGGAGCACTAAGTGTACGCGCTAGTCATTACTTTGTGGGATTTGTAATTCAAGCATTGCTAGCAACTTCAGGTCAGCACTTGGATGGACCAGAACGCAACAGCTCCAATATGTTAGGTGAAGTTGTAGTACGTCCATGGCATATCGAATGGCCACATTCATTGAGCGCGCTGGTTCGATGCTGGAATGTACCCATGCATGAATGGCTGAAGCGTTACATTTATAACACATCCAAGCAACGTTCCAGGAATTATACCATTGTGGCTGTGTTTAGCACGTATCTGATATCAGCGCTCTTACATGGAATGGATTTTCGCATATATTTAGTATTGCTATCCTTGGCCACATTTGCTCAGGGTGAGACAATGCTGCGTCGTCATCTGGCCAAGCTATTAGATGCCTGCATTACAGCTAATCCCTGTCCTGGTGCAGGTAGCTGTTGTTATGCACGTTGCCCAAAACGTCGAGGATATCGTTACATCAGCTCCTGGCTAGTTACTCTTATCAATTTAATCTTTACAGCTCTAGCCATTTTCCATTTAGCCTATTTGGGTGTTGTGCTCCTTAACGATACTTTGACCATGGAGGCGGACAATTCACTACCCTTTATGTATCACTGGGCTAAAGCTGGCTATCTCAGCCATTATATTGGGATCTGCATGTTTGTGCTCTACTTATTTATATCCTAAAAGAAAAGAAACTGAAACACACAGAGAGAGAGACTGATACTCAATCTTGCTTCACAAATCCGTTGGCCATATGTGATCTATAACTGACTCCAAGCACTTATAGGATAAATATTGTGTAACATAAACATTCGAGTTCCATTGATGTCCAGCGATTATATATATATACATATATATTGTAAATTAACTGTGAATCTCCAAATTGTATTTGTATTTTAAATACATACACTCTCTACACATTATCACATATTATATATAACTTTGTATATGTATGTACTTTATATATATTTTATATTTGTATATACACGAATGTAATTTTAGTTTCGTTATTCGAGTACTTAATAAAAATTTATAATATATTTACATATGCAGAATTTTAACTTCAACATGTAAAAAAGCTGTAGTCGGGTGTACCCTACGAAGAAAACCCCTTTGACCACATACACACACAGCCATACACACAGTTCTATACACACTGTAAGCAAGAACTCCAGTTTTTTGTAACTTTTTTCGAAACTTTGCTTGGCTATAACTCTGGCGTACATAGACCGATTTCAAAAGAATATACTTTTTCGGATTCCTGCTGCTTAGTCCTTTCGATTTCCTATGATTTTTTTCAAAACTGAGTCATTGACTATTTTCATCAATTTTTACCCCTTTGTAAAATTGCTAAAAATGAAAAAAAAATATTTTTTTTTTGTTGTTTTTTGATGCCAAACGTTAGTACTGATCCTTACCAGTCCTGCAAGGTATAGAAAACTATAATCGATACAGAATTGTCAAATATATAGCTGATTAAAGCGCTCCATAATGCTATACTTAATGTTAAATAACATCCGTGTCTACATTAAATCTTAAGGAAATTTACAACTTAGATAAAGAATAATATAATTATTATGTATACTAACAATAAATTCGATATGTTAAAAATTGGGTTTAATAATCTTGTTTTTCGTACTGCGGTGGTCAGGGTAGGAAATTCAAAAATCTACAATAAAATCGTATAGCATATGAAAATAGGGAATCTAGATACTAAATTTAGTTGTTCAAGCTCTTATAATCTCTGAGAAACCTACATGTATATGGACGGACAGCAAATATGGCAAGATCTACTTGTCTAGTCATGTTGATCAAGAAAATATATAATTTATAGGTTCTCAGCTGATTTTTTTCCATCTGTTACATACTTTTCAATTTAGCATATTTCCATTAGTTCCCTTTTTTCAAAGGCAAAGGGCTTAAAAATCCTAATATGTATTTATTATATATATTTGATTCAAACTTACCTATTCTACCTATTCTTCTCTTAAGCTAACGTTGGGTAGAATTTAATTGGAGTCAACTTATCTATAAATCTTTTAGACAGTATGTTGCAAATTCACAGCCATATATAGGAGAGTAGATAGATTATATATATATATATATATATATATATATATATATATATATATATATATTCCATAAGATTATATGATCTTATTATTATGTAGAAATAAGTATGAAATTTATAGGAATATATGGAAATAGGTATAATGTCTATGCGAACAGATGTAAAACAGATAGATGAACATGTATAAAATATATAGGTATAGGTATAATAACATATAGAAAAAAGTATAAGCATTTATAGGAATAGGTATAATAATACATAGAAGTAGGTAAGAATAACATAGGAATAAGAATATATAGGAATATGTATAAAATTATAAAGGAATAAGTGTAGGCACATATAAAAATTGGTATAAGAACATATAGGAACTGGTATAAAACATATGGGAATATATGGAAATAGGTATAAAATCTATAGGAACACATATATAACAGATAGGAACATGTAGAAATGATATAGGTATAGGTATAAGAATATATAGGAATAGGTATAATAATACATTGAATTAGGTAAGAATAACATAGGAATAGGAATATAATATTTGAGAATAGGTATAAGATTATATAGGAATAAGTGTAAGCACATATAAAAATTGGTATAAGAACATATAGGAATTGGTATAAAACATATGGGAATATATGGAAATAGGTATAAAATCTATAGGAACACATATAAAACAGATAGGAACATGTAGAAATGATATAAGTATAGGTATAAGAATGTATAGAAATAGGTATAAGAATATATAGGAATAGGTATAATAATACATTGAATTAGGTAAGAATAACATAGGAATAAGAATATAATATTTGAGAATAGGTATAAGATTATATAGGAATAAGTGTAGGCACATATAAAAATTGGTATAAGAACATATAGGAATAGGCATAACATATACGAATGGTGATGTTTGAAATCCAAGTATTCCACGTCTGTTGACTTGCCTGGAAGGCTTTCAGTTGCTACTTTATTATCTACTCTCAATCTCAATCGTTTACCTAAAAAAAAGAATATATTAACTTGTTTTTTTTTTTTATTTTTTTATTGGTTTTGTTTTTGTTTTTTTTTTCATGTTGATTTTTTTTGTTTGTTTGTTTTGTTTTGTTGTTGTTTTTCTCATTGAGACAAATATATTTATAACAATATTGTATTTCCTACAGATTTTTCTTTTGTTTTTTTTTTTTAGCAATTTTGTTTTCGGTTTTTGATGATCTTTTTGTTTTTATTATTTGCTTATTATTTAAATATTAAAATTACTACCTTAAAAATTATGCAATGACAATAAAAATATTTATTTATTTATTTTATTTGTTTGTTTGCAACTTTTACTTGTTGTGTTTTTTTCTTTTTTGTTTTATTTATCATTTTATTGAACTGTTAAAAAAAGTTGCCTCATTTCCCTTTGTTTTTCCTTTTTGTTTTTCGATTTTTTTTTTGTGTTTATTTCGTTTAATTTAGAAAGATTTTTATTTTTCTTTTCCCTTTTGCTCATATGGTTTTAACATCAAAAAAATATATAAAGAGGTAAATAAATCTATATATATATATATATACATATATATATATATATATATACATATGTTGCTTAACTGTTTTCCATATTTATTTTAACAAGACAAAAATATAAAAAAAAGTTGCATGCAAAACTTGATGCTGGCTTTTATATTCTTTTTTATTAATTTGTTTTAATGCATATTTTATATATATATATATATATATATATATATATATATATATATATATATTATTCATCCAAAATTTTACTTTGCTTTACTTTGTTTAAATCATTTTTCTTTTTGTTTTTCTTTGCCATTTCATAACAACAACTGAGTTGATCACAAGAGATAACGAGAGTTCTTATTTTTTTCTTTGTTTGTTTTTCTTTTATTTTTCTTTTCTAGTTTACTTTATTTCTTTTTTTTATATTTTTTTGCACTTCTTTTTACACTTAAAAAATATGACGACGCTTTCGTTGATGTTTTCTTTAACTTATTTTTTTTTTTTTTTTATTTGTTGTTTTACTGCATTTTCCTAAACGAAGCGCATTCAATTTTCGTTACAATTTTCAAATTTTCACTTAGTACTAGCGCAAAATTAGTTAAAATACAAATAGTGTACAAATATTCGCTAACTACACAATATATATATATATATATATATTAAAGATCCATTGTTTTTTTTTATTTTTGTTTTTTTTTTGTTTTTGTGGCGCACACAGAAAATGAGAGAAAAAAATATTTGTGTTTTGTCTAAGCTAAATTGAAGACAGGCACAAGGACGTAGACAGCTATAGAAGTAAAAAAAAGAAAGAGGGAGAAAACCCAAATCTACAAATTATGCAACAAAAAAAGTATATATATATATACAGACAAAGACATACATATATAGTACATGATAAAACATTGACAAAATACATTAAAAAACAGATAATACAAATTTGAAGTTGTTGAGAAAATTTAGCTAGAAGCGTTGCAATTGTTTGTGTGTCCTTTTTGGGCTTATAAAAATTGTTCTAAACATATCCTTTAGATGATTTAACTCTTAGCAACAATGCACTTAATTCCAGATATATATATATATATATATATATATATATATATATATGCTTATTATATAACAAGGTATTCTATATAATAGACCGAAAAAAAATGTGTGTAAAATAAAAATAAATGTTTACATTATATATATATATATATATATATATATATGTATATATGTATATATATATATATATATAGTGTATGATTAATATAGTGTAATAATTAAAAATAATAATAGTAATAATAATAATTAATCAACAGTAAAATTACTGCGTAGCATAATTTAATTAGCAAATAAAACTAAAGCATAAACATAAGCTTTAAAATAATATTACACATTTAAATTATAAACATAATTACATTGTGTCTGTCTCGGTGTATGTATATGTGTATGTGTATGTGTCTATTTGTGTGTGTGTGTGTGTGTGTGTGTGTGTGTGTGTGTGTTGCTTGTTTCATATCTGTCTGGCACTTTTAAGGCAGCAATTCTAATGACAAACATTTGGCCAACAATTTAGCAACACACAACTTTGTGTGTGTGTGTGTTGTGTGTGTGTTGTGTGTGTGTGTGTGTTGTGTGTGTGTTGTGTGTGTGTGTGTGTACTGTGTATTGGCAGCAATAACAACTTTATCTTTATAGATTAAAACTATAAAATGATATGCAGCCAGCTCAGCTCAGTCAGAATTAAAACATATATAATAATAGATATATATATATATATATAAATAGATATATATATCCTTAAAAAGTGTCCTTGTACATCCTTTTTTGTTTTTGCCCTTTGATAATTCTGTTTGCATTTAAATGGCCTTAAAGTTGCTGCCAATAATAATATATATGCTGCTGCTGCTGCTGCTGCTGCTGCTTTTGCTGCTGTTGTTGCTGCTGCTGTTGCTGTTAGTGTTGCTGCTGCTATTGTTGTCAGTACCAAGCGATGCTGCTGTATACACCAAAGGCGCCAAGTTCAATCATTCTTGGTCTGGCAGTAGAGCTCTTTTAAAGACTTAAGCTCCTCAATTAACGCTTTGTTTTGGTTCTCTAGCACCGCCACACGATTCTCCAGGCACTTAATATACTCTTTCTTTTTGCGTCGACATTCACGCGCCGCTTCTCGATTCTTTTGCAATCGAATCTCTCGTTTGCGTGTTTGATCCTCCGCAATGCCACTGTTATCTAATATAGCAAAACATATAAAGAAAAAGATAGACAGAAGAAAAAGAGACAGACAGACAGACAGAGAGAGAGAGAGAGAGAGTGAAAGAGAGAAAGAGAGAGAGAGAGAGAGAGAGAGAGAAATTATTATTTATATTATTTTTAATATTAATTTTGAGCTAAAATTTCATTTACTGGGATTGTATGCTATCCGATTGGGTAAATAGAAGGTTGCATCCGAACCGATATGCAGCAGTGGACTGCCCAATGTATTGTTGTTGTTGTTGTTGTTGTTGTTGTTGTTGTTGCTGTTGCCGCCGCCCGCCCCGCTACCCAGCTGTGAGCCTAGTACACTGCCATCAGGCATTTGCAGTGCTGCGCCCGCTGCATCGCCAGTAAAATTTTCAATTGTTTTTGTTTTTTTTTTGGATTTCAAAATTTTGTTTTTTTTTTTGGTTTTCGTTTTGAGAGTTGGTGTTGGGTTTGGTTGTTGTTGTTGTTGAGGTCGTTGTTGTATAATTTAATATAGATTTTTTTTTTTATAAATTTTGTTTTGTTGCATTTGCGCGAGCATTAAAAAAGGAAACGAAAAAAAAAACAATAAAAATTAAAAGAAAAAATATTTTTTTTTGCCTTCAAATTTGAAAATTTAATTTTGATTTTTTGCATTTTGCATTTTGCTTTTTATTTTTGTATTTTTTTTTTTTTTTTTTTTTGTTGTCTTTTTGTGTCTTTGTGTGAGTGCGAGTGAGCGAACGATTGAACGAGAAGAAGAGGCGATTGCTTTTTTTTGTGTATATTTTTTTTTTGTTTTTGTTTTTGTTTTAAGGTTAGTTTTGAACAACGGCAACGGCGACGGCAACGGGCGACGGGCGACATTTGTTATAAGTACACATGTTGTATGTGTGTGTGTGTGTGTGTGTATGGTATGTATATGATGTTTGATGGATTATGATGATGAGGTGAGAGTTTGCTGGTGATGCACTTGTCTTAGACGATTGTTTATGTGCAACAGCAACAGCAACAGCAACAGCGACAGCAACAGCAACAGCAACAACAGCGGCAACATATTGCAACAAAGCCAAAAAGTAAACGCGTTTTAACAAACTTGTAAGTGTGTATGCGTGTGTGTGTGTGTTATGCATATGTTAGTCTTTGTTTTTAAATAATACTAAAATTATATACAACAATTTAAATATAATTTTTTTTGT
This sequence comes from Zygothrica quintamaculata, assembly GCA_037044455.1. NCBI lineage: Eukaryota > Metazoa > Arthropoda > Insecta > Diptera > Drosophilidae > Zygothrica > Zygothrica quintamaculata. Next base: position 203,807 of record JBAMBS010000356.1, on the reverse strand, counting down.
AGTTTTCTTTTTGTTTTCTGTCTGTTTGCTAATTGCATTTTCGAATGCATTTTTTATTTTTTTGTTTTGTTTTGTTTTGTTTTGTCTTTATTATCGTTAAGCGACAACAACAACAGCAGCAACAACAGCAACAACAGCATCAACAACAGCGACCATCAACAATAATTAATGACAAGTGCGATATGAGAAAGACAGAGATGGACAGGGGGGAAAAGAGAGAGAGAGATATATATAGCAGACGACTAACGGTTAAGCTGCCTTACTGTCTGTCTCTCTGTGTATGCGTATGTGTGTGTAAAATTGATGTTTACAAACAGTAGAAAGAACAGCAACAACAACAACATTAGCAGCAGCAGCAGCAGCAGCAGCAGCAGCAGCAGCAGCAGCAGCAGCAGCAGCAGCAGTAAAAATGTTAGGCACAAGTTTTTCTTTGATGTTGATGAATGAACGCTTAGGTATGCTATGTATGTATGTATGTATGTATGTATATGTGTGGTATGAATGTATGTATGTATATATGGTGTATATATATATATATGTATATGTATACATGTATGTATGTATATGTTTATCAAGGTTTTAGCTTACTTCATTCTTAACGACAACAAAATGTATGATGACGAACATTGCTTATAACACATACAAACAAAGCGTAACAGAAGCACATTAATGTCTGCATATGTGTATGTATGTATGCATGTATGCATGTATGTATGTATGTGTAATATTGCATAAAGTGAACTAAATTATTATCAAACATTTGCAGCAAACATTGCGATGCATTCATCGAACTCCACACTAAGATGTTCGCATGCAAATTGTCATCGAACATGTTTGATTGCTTAATTTTAATGAGAAATGTGGAAAGTTAACAATAAAATTTATACTGTGCTCTATAATTAATAAGGTCTACTTAAAAATTAAGAAAAATAAAAGTAGAAAAATAAAACAAATTTAAACTGAAATTTTTAGCTATTTTTTTTGAAGTAAAATTTTAAAAAATTTGCAGCAAAATTTAAGATTTTCTGTGAATTTTATATAGAAATGTTGATCGCACTAAACAAAAGCAACTAACTGTACATGTATGTATATAACTAATATAATAATCTTAGTTAAAATTGTATCTAAGTTAACTTTCAACTCAAAGGGCATAGAGCTTGGCTACACACACATACATACAGGATACATACATATACTAATACAATTGATGAAAGATCACAAAAGAGTTCAAGGGGCAAAGCATTAATAGGCAAAAGGCATAACTTATGTTGGTGCTTAACTTATTGAGCTTTAATTAATATATATTTACCGCTCATGTCAGGTCCACTGATTTCGGTAAAGATCTTATTGTACGATGGCCTTCGTGTCAGATTACTGCGATGATGCTGTGAATCATCATCCGATATACTTTCATCGGTATCCTCCGGATGTTGTGTATTCGGTTCGGGTTTGATCTTACATTGAAAATTTGGAGGGATCTATAAATAATAATAAAATTAATTTAAGCTTTCATTGATCTTTCTCTAAGTATGTTAGTATGTGTGTATATGAATGTATGTGTTGTTTTAGTAAATGTTACGCACTTTGTTACGCACTTGCACTGCATTGCCAGAGGCAGTATGTATAACCGTTGTATTTGACGGTTTGGTCACATAGACAACACCGCTTCCACCCTTGTGCATTGCGGATGCGGCGGCCAGCGCCTGCTGTTGTTGTGTTCCAGCGGCAGTTTGTATGACACCCGAGTGGTTTGCCGCTTGTATCACGGATTGTACCTATACAATGCAAAATAATACCCAATGTTAATCATTTCAATACCATTATAGACATATATAATTGCATGATCCGGGAGATCTTTGGAGAGCTTAACGTACCTGTAGGCCATGCGGTGTTAAGGCTTGATATTGTATATTACAATTAGCTGTTGTGGTCAGCACAGAGGCTGCTCCGCTGGCATTGTTTGTGTTGGACGTCGCCGGAACGCCGCCCGTTGTACTTTGTGTTTGTGATTGCTGTTGTTGTTGTTGCTGCTGCTGTTGGCCGCCTGTTGCAGCAGCAGCTGCTGCTGCCGCGGCAACGGCTGCTGTGACATCAACATCATTGATATTACCGCTGGAAGCCGAATTGCCATTCTCCTCGACGATGCTGTCCATTTTAGCGATTTTCAGCAGCACCTTTACGCTCTCCGATAAGTGCTTCAGTTTGGCGTCTTTTCCCTTTTAATTTTGCCAGTTTGAAGTTAAATGATGCTGAACGACAACTGCACCAACAGTCAAATGATGTTTTGGAATTGGGAGGCGAAGGTATTGGTTGTCATTGGTGTTTGGTAGGCGGCAAGTAAATGAAAGAGAGATGGTTTGCAAATACATTAAGAATAGTAATAGACAGACAAGGCAATATAAATATAGTATATATATAGTATATATATATATATATATATATATATATATATATCTATAGAGGCAGAGAGAATGAGAGGGAAAGAGTTATAATGGACACAAAATTGGTTTCATTGGTTTTTGGTTACAATATTGCTTGATTGGCAATTGCTAATTGTTGGTTGTTAATTGTTCATACTAACAACAACAACAACAAAAACAACTGCACATAGTAGTACATACATATATACGTATATGTATATGTATACACGCGCACACTACACAAACACACACACACACACACCCACTGACTGTCACTGTCAGTGCTGCTGCTGTTGCTGTTGCTGTTGCTGTTGCTGTTGCTGCTACTGCTGCTGCTGCCTCTACCTTCAACTGTTGTTTGGTTTGTTTTGTTTGCTTGCTACAAAAATGACGACGGCGACGACGACGACGACGACGACGATGACAACGACACAACACATCAACAACAGTAAAGACCATATCGCTTCAACTGTTGTGTGTATTTTTATGAAATGACGTCATGACGACGTTGTGTTATAGGCTAACGACAAAAAAAAAGGCAAACTTACTTTCTGATGACATCACTAAAAACGTTGCTGTTTCTTTTGTTTTTGTTGTTGTTGTTGTCGCTGCTATTGCTATTGTTGTTGTTGTTGTTTCTCTTCTCACTGCGCGCGCTTGTATATGTGCGTTTGTGTATGTGTGTTTATGTCGCGTTGCGCGCTGTGCTGGCAACTTGTTGAAAAATTCAACTGTACGCACGCCACACACAGCACATTTGAGCAGAGCAGTGGCAGAGACTGAGGCAGAGGCAGAGCGGTAGTTTTGGTATAAGCTACTACGTATCTGATTGCTGTTGGCACATCTTCAGTGATCGCGTATTGGGGCCTTTATTTTCCGTAAAAGTAAATAATAGTATGTTTTACTAAATTGAATTAAATGACGATGGCTGGCAGTCTTATAGCGGTTAATAGTAAAACACTTTTCAAGCAGTTGGCAGCACGCGCGCAGAGCACACAAAATTTTTCTGCTGTTATCGTTGCTTACGTTCTTTTTTTCCCGCAGCAGTTCTGCAAGAATTGTTTGTCAGCTGTACCGTTCACTGACAAAATGCAAGGATACAAATTATTTTGATTATTGTCTTCCATACGCGTTTAAGGATTACATTCAATTTTAACTACTATTTATTGATCAATTTTTGGCCCTTTTTTGCGCAAAATTTATTTTGTATTGCTCACTCGCTCGCTCGCGCTGCGTTACTGCCTTAATACTGGCGCAAACATACAAACACATATTCACACAGACACATATATAAATATATACATAAATAACACGCACTCATAACACATATGTATGCGCACGCAGCAACGACTCGTTTTACTATGAAATAGTGCTGCCAGATATTTCCAATACTGAAATGGCTTTGTGATTTAATAAATTTTTGAACCAAAACAAATTAATATATTTAGATAACAACTTGCACTATTATTTGACATAGTTATTAATAAAATTACACATTCATTCTAATTAAATGTAAAAATTATAACTTTTATAAAAAAGCGCGGGTATAACTCAATGAAATATGGCATCATTTTTAACAGCTGTTTGTCCGTGCAACACTGAATTATCAGGGCTGCATTGATTTTAACATAATTTCTTGGCGGTTATTTACCAATTTTTTTCTATTTTAAGTTTATGTTGACATATACTAAGGTAAGGAAATGATATGTATTTATGTAATTTTTGGAATCGATTTACAAGATTTTTTTGAAGTAAAAAAAATATTTGGTACTATGTATGCCGTCTACAAGTCATTAAAAAATAAAACAACTACAAGTTGTTTACTTTTTCTTTTATTAAAATAAGGTAATTTAGTTGCTAAGGTCTGAGTGATATTAATCATACATAGCAGGTCAGGATATACGGTGACTTTCAGTCAAACTGTAGCAATGCCAAAAGCATAAATTTTTTTGTTTTTAGCTCTTACTTCATTCAATGCGTCATAAAAAGCCGCGCAGTCTGTGCGAGCCGTCAGGGCCAGAACGAAAGACTGCGCCTGGCCGCCCGTATGACTGATTCACAAGCGCATTATTGTTTCTATGTATCTGTTGCTCTTTTGGTTGTGTTGTGTTTGTTATCTTTATGTTCATTTAACGCGAACAGCGAAAGTCAACTGCCTACAAACAATAAACATAATTGGCGCCCTCAACTTAAAAAGAACTTCATCCAACAAAATAAACATCAACATCGATCTGCACCACTTATTGTTAAATAATGGTTTGTATTCAGAAATGTTGCATATACACATATACATATGAATATATATAATATATACATATACATATATTAATAAACAATTTATTAAAATGCGACAATACTCTTATATTCTTTTGTTGCTGTCTTTGTTGTCCTTCACATGCTAACAGATCGTAAGGCTACTATTTAAGGAAACAAATTTATTTGTTTAGTTTTTTCTTTTTGAAACTGATCAAAGTTATTATTATTGTTGTTGGTTTATTTATTTTATTGCTATTAAATTTTTTGTGGCTGCAAATAATGTCGAGCATTGCATACGCTGTGCGATGCGTAGAAAGACGGTATAAAACATTAAGCACAGTGACAGGGCATTAAAAATGACTGCCAATTTAACGACACTATCAGAAAGAGAGAGGTGTGCTGATTCACTCCATTAGAGATGAGCACGTGAGAATAATAGTATACGATCATGAAAAATTATTTGTTTTAGAACTAATTGTATCTTTAATTTGGTAAATTGTTTAGTTTTGGTTTGTCTAAAAGTTTAAATATATGTTATTTAACTGGCAGTAAAATATGTATGACTTTTAATTACTCACGATCAAATAAAGAGATTAATCACGCGCTCATCTCTACAATAATATTAAAGTGAATCAGCTCGCCTCTCTCTTTCTTAGTCAGCATCATCATTAAATTGTATCTCTTGCTATGCAACATGTGCAATCTGACAATGTATATAAATTGTATTTATTTGTAATTTAATCATTAAATCTTCGTTAATATCAATAAAGTGAAGTAACATAGTACTATATTATTTTCTATTGAAGTTAAATCTAGCAACAATATTATTTAACGCGGTTTAACATTTAACTATGTTTCAAACTGAAACATTACCAATTCTGAAAACTCTTATATAACTCTTTAATATTTAAGATATCTATTAGTATCAATTCTTATTATGTTAAACGTGTAAACATAATGTTTAAGTCACGACACTTCGTTAAGAACGGTTAAGTGTCATCACTAGTAATATTGTGCTCAATCGTTCGCCATCATCTTGCGACGATCACTGCATCACCCGCACAAATGGACTATGTTTTGTTGTTGTATTTATCATCGCTGCGTAAGCGCAACTTAAAAATACTTGTGGTGTCCATTTTAAAAAAGGTAATTGACACTAAAACAACATCAAGCAGACCAGCTGAGCAACAAGCTGAGAACGGATACTGGGGACAATGACGAATGCGAAATGACGAAAATACATAAAGTCGGAAAGCTAAAAACATAATTTACAAATCTGGCAACGTCATCAACGTCATTGACATCATCGTCGACTTATTGGTTATGCGAGTTCAAAACACGCGCCACATAAAATGACATTGTTGCTGATACTTTTTTTTCTGTTATATTTATTTATTTATTATTAGTTTTTTTTTTGTTTGAGAAGCGGCAACATTTGCTTTGCTTGCTGCATTTTAATCAATTCCAATCAGTCGCATTTTGCTTTTGGCTTTGGGTTTTGGTTTCTTATTCTCAGCATTTTCGTTTTGGACACAAAATGTGACGTCAGCAATATTTATTTTTAACCCATTTCATGTATTGCATTTTATGTGATTGCTTCTGACTTTTTTTTTTTGTTCGCATTAATTAAAATTAAATTAATGCGCAACAAAAAAAAAACAAAAAAAAAATAATAATAAGAAAAAATTATAAATAGCAAAAGCAAAGCAAAAAGCAGTTATAGCTCCTCATGGGATCTGCAGAGTAGGTCTGCGTACTTTTTGAGTTAAAGCTCAAGAAGTGAAGACAGGTGCCACTCGAACACTTAAACACAGTCTTTAGTTACTATTGTTGATGATTAAGGGATATTTAATACGAATTAAATGGGAATATTAAATGTGAAAAAGGTTGGTAGCATATTTTTAATAAAAAATAAATAAAATAATTATCATTGTCTATGTGACGTATTTTAATTATTTCCATCTATCCTGAAAAACGCCATGGAATTTTTACTACATTCAATAAACTATACAAAAGTTTTTTATACGGATTATCAGCTAGCAGTAATTTGATAATAATAACATTTGGCGTCGACATGTCATGAATCGAAATATGTATGTATATGTGTTTATGTGTTTTGTGTATGTATGTGTGTGTGTGTGTGTGTCTGTGTATCTGGTTATGCGCTTGGTTGTTGTTATCAGTCTGCGTGGTACCCTTATCAGTATAGAATGCTTAGTTTACGGCAATGCATAGAAAATGAAAAAAAAAAAGAAACAGTTCAGCTGCGTAGCCTAACGGCTGCCACAGATATGACAAGTACACTTTGCGATTAAGGCTTAAAAACTTTCTAATAATATAATGTTGCAAGTTGATAAATACAGTAATGCATTTTATCCAAACTATCATATGTATTTGATAATATTTACGTAGAGCATACACTAATTGATATTCAAAGAATTTTTTCTTTTTTTCTTTAGTTTTTTAATAATATAATATGGAATTGCTTTAAAAATAAATTAGATAAACATATCTTTATTATATATAAAATATCGTTCAGTGTAGCTAAACTTTGATACAATTTAACTTATATGTTGAATGTGTTTTACTAAAAATTTACTTATATCATCTGTATAATTAATTGAGTTGTATTTGACATATGAAAGCATACCGTTAATAGAAACATATGTGGCCTACCGATAATATCAATGACTTTATGTAGGTTATTATTGTTATCAGTTAGACTGAATATGCAAATCGCAGTGATTAAGCGGCATACATGCCAGGGGAACTCCTCTTCCCATATGGTTACGAAATATGAATACATATTCATTATTATTTTTTAAGAGATTCCCAATATATATTTTTTTTTTTTATTCTAAGCAGTTAACACTTTTATGTGAAATATTTTGGCAATTAAAAATATATTCCTATATACCAACTATATATGTACTGTATATAAGAAAAGAGAATAATTTTTGTGAAGATCTCTCTTAAATGAACATTTTGGTATTTTTCAACAATTTTAGGTCTCCTTAGTGGACAATTCTTCTGACTGACTACAAACAATACATTTTTAAAAATTAAAAAAACAAGCAAGTGCTTAAAAGGATAACACATATATTCAATTAATATTTAAAGATTTTTGTGAAATTCTCTTAAATAAAACTGGGTTAATTATCAACTTTGAATTTAAAAAGAAAAATCTTACTTCTAATACTGTTCATGTTCACTATATAAATCTATCGCAATCAGTATAAATAGGTAAAGATTTATTTCTTTTAATGTTTTGCACAGTTTTTCATATAGTTTTTTAATATTATTAAGTAAATAATATATATGCAACATCAATATTTGTTATAGTTTACTTTAAATGTTAAAGTATAGTTTAACATACTAATATACTAAATAAATATATGGAAAAGATAATCAAATGAAATTGATTAAAAAAATACAAGTTGTGTTAAGTGAAAGATACAAATATAAAAAGCCATGTTTACTACAGAACTCTGTTTACGATTACGCACACGGATACACACACACATACAAACGATTCTGTACGCACTGTAAACTGTTGCGTTTCGCTTTTGGGCCTTGCAATGCAGAATGGGATGGTTTTTGTTTTGAGAATAACTTTTGTGATTAAATTAACATTTTTATCTTCATTAAATTTGCAATATATTATTTAAAGAATATTAAATGCTTTTAAAACTGTGAAGAGGAAATTTAAGAGTACGAGTTAAGAGTGAAATTAAAAGTTATAAATGGGTTGCTTTTTGTATTGAATAAAGAATATAAAGAAGAAAAGTTTCTGAAAGTTTCTGAAGAATAATATAAAGAGTATATATCTTCTACTATATGTATGTATAAATGTATATATTCTATTGTTATAAATGTACAATGTACACTGATTTGAAATGGAATAATAAATAGTATTTGGTATTTGAAACTTGTTGATTTTGTATGAACTTTATCTTTAATTATTTGATCTGAAAACATATCTTACTCTGTATTGGTAATGATGTTGCAGTTGCTATTGCGTCTGCTGTTTGCTGCTGATGTTGTTGCTGATATTGCTGCTGATGTTGCTGCTGACTAATGATAATGAAATTCACCACGAGGTAAGCAAAAGCAAATTTTGCGTAACGGCTAAAAAGTTGTAATTTTTGCAAGCCGCTTAATGAGATGTTTTTAACATAAAATACATAAATAAATAACAAAAACAAAGACAACAAAATAAAAAAAAAGAGTGTGAAAGAAAACAAACAGATTTTGTTGCTGTTGTTATTGTTATTGTTATTGTTTTTGTTTTTTGCTGCTGCTGTTGCTTTTCATGAGTGCTTTGCGCTGTCGTTTTTTTTTCTCTTTATATTTTGTTTTGTTGTTGTTTTTTTGTATTACGTTTTTCGTTTTCTTTGAGTTGCGTTGTGATTACGTCAAGATTTTTGTTGTTTTGCCGATTTGTATTTGATTACAATATATTATATATGTACAGACATATGCATATATATATATATATATATATGAACATTCCTATATATATATATATATATTTATATTATATATATATATATAAGTATATATAAGTATATATATATAATAATTATGTATAAGATATGTAAATTGTGTGTTGTTATTGTTGGTATTGAGCGTGAGACTTCAGAGAGAGAGAGAGTAAGATAGACTGAGAGAGGGTATCGCTATAATTACTTGCTTAATTTTTACACAAATATTTAACAGGCTAAGAGCGCGAAAATCAACACACACACACACACATACACAAACTTGCACACAGAGAGAACAAAAACAAAAAAAATATAAAACAAATATAAATCACCAACACCCACACATATAGGCACTGCCAGTATGAATTGAGTTTATTGTTTTTGTTTTTGTTTTTGTTGTTGTTGTTGTTGTTCTTGTTCTTGTTATACTGTACGGTACTGTTATAAATTTTTGGCGCTCAAATTATAACGCGCAGTGCTTCTTCTTACACTTTAATGGGGCACACTCGTCACCTTCTGTTGTTGTTGGCGTTTGTGGTGCTGCTGCTACTGCCGGCGCTCGATGACGCGACGACGGCGCGACCGACTACGAACTGAGAATGGTTTTTGCTTATTGCGATTGCTATTGTTGTTGCTGCTTTGGGGGGCTGCTGCTGCTGCCTCTGACGCCGCTTTACGTAGTCAAACTGAAAAGCAATACTGACGCCGATGACTGACTAAGCGGCCACGGAGACGTCTGTATGAATCCATATATATATATATATATATATATGTATATATATATATTGATGTTAAAGTTGCCGCTCGGCACAGCACACGTCACCAGCAGTAGGCGAATAGAGATGAGCGCGTGAATTTGCATAAAATTTATTTTCGTGCGTGTCAATCTAAATAAGAGTAAAAAATTTTACAATATTTTTCCAAATGTTTTGAAAATTTAATAAAATAAATTTATATTTATATTTAAACCATAAACGTTATAAATGTATAACAATATATATATATAAATAAACTTAATTCTAAATAATATTTGATGTTATATAAAAGAATAAGTTATGATATATAATGTAAATAAGATCAAAGACTGCGACCATTTTTATGCAGACAGTTGGTACGTGCTAAAATATTAGGCACGTACTCGTCTCTGACGGTAGCATTACACATACAGATGCGTATATATAATATATATATATATATATATATATATATATATTATTTTTTTTTTGTACGGCTGTTGTGTGCATGTAAATGTACTTGTGCATGTTTGTGACTGTGAGGTTCTTTGGCTGTTTCGTAATTGGCGTGTTGTGTTGTGTTGTGTGCTCTGAACTGCAGCAGCTTCTTGAAGTGCAGCGGCAGCAACAATAAAACGCAACACAAACGGAAATAGCTAAATATGAGCGTTGAGCGTTATCGTCGCCACGTCAAAGTCACGGCGCTTGACTCTGACGTCGATGGTGTTCTTGCTGTTATTTCTCTACTGTTCCTGTTTTTCTCTATGCCGGGCAATTTCTAACACTAACATTCACCTATTCAATCATTCTCTTTTGACTTTTTTTTTTTTGTCTTTTTCACCTACTTACTGTATATATAACAACATCTATATTTTTCTATTTTAAAAACATATTTAAATATCTATTAAAATCTTTAAGTCTATATAACCCTGCAGACATACATACTAACGCATATATATTGACAGCTGTATGCACATAGATACAGTCACACATTCATATGTATATGTGTTCTTATAGAAGAAGCATAAAGCAAAAATTTAACATCGCTGACAACGACGTAGGCGCTGCTGTTTCAGTTGTTGTTGTTCCGTTATCACTGCCTATGTCGCTGTTGCCGTTAGCGCACAGTTATGGCGTATAAGCATATGGCGACAGCGCTGACACGAAGGTTACGTAGCCTGCCGACTTGCTTGTACGCACGAAGCAGCCCTAACTCACTCGCACATGCGTGTGACATAATCGTTCAAAATTGTGTTGCCCATTTTTAGGCTGATTGATAAAAAGCTATCGGCTCTTATTATACGTTTGTATTTTTTGTTTATTATGTAAAAATATTATTAAATTCAGCAAAAATTATGTAAGGTTAATATTTCTTCAAATTTAATATTCATTATTCCTTTTGTTTTTGAAAATAAACCTAATTTAAACTAGCGAAGCTTACAATTATTTAAAATTGTAATTGGATTGTGTATTGATTCATCATTATAGTTGACATATACGAGCAATATGTCTTTTTTATAATACATAAGCTAATAATTGTTTTGACAACTAAAGCTTTAAGTATTAAAAGAGCTATTAAATAAATGCATAAAATTTAAGAGAGGCAATAAAAGTGTTTGTATAGAAATAAAATTATATTTATATCTTAACAAAAGAGCTCAAAAATATCAACAACAATCTATAGACAAAATGATATTTAACAAATATGTTTATAAGAAAACCCAACGAAAAGCTTTTGTTTTTGTTTATTGGATTTATATACAAAATCTGCTAAAGACAGTATCAAAAAAAAAACTTATTGTTTATGTAATAAAAATCACAATAGACTTAATATTTAAATAGTAACTGAGTTGTATAATGAATTTACCCTGATGTGTATTATGCTATAGTATTTATTGAATATACATATGTTCTTTTGCTTGTGAGGCGAAAGCTTTAAAAGTTTTAAGAAAGAAGAAAGTAAATAATTATATATATAAGTGATCAGTTCTGTAAATAGATTGAACAAAAACATGTACACAAGAGAGCCAATCGGTTTTGAAAGCTTTTAGATTTAGTTGTTCTTTGGCTGTGAATTAGACATATTGCTCTGATGGACTTACTTTTCCTTAGCCGACGCATTTATCTGGGCGATGGTGTTACGGAGACGCCTATTCATGGCGGTATCATTGTGGATACACAGGGCATTATAAGGCGTGGTAAGTAAAGTTTAAACTCTCAAAAGTTTTCTGCATTACGAATATCAAAATCTATTTATTGGAAATTAAAGAACTTTTCTCCATGCCTCTGATTTTATAGTTTAATTTTATATATTTGTATTTATCTTTAAAATCTTTAAAATAAATATAAACAATTAGTTTACAATTTAAGGTAAAGCAACAAATGATAATTTCATTTGTTGTTTTTATTTGCTATTAAGTATTTGCAAATAACGCCATCTAGCGGCTGTTAGATGTATGCCTTTGTTCAAAATTGCTCATCCGATGTCTTCGTGCTGTTTGCTCGATTGCTGTATAGAAAAGTATACAAAAAACATACATATATAATTAAAAATAAATAATATTTAAGTAGTTTAATACATACGAAAATAAATTTTTAAAGCCTAATTAGATATAATCTCAAATTTGTTTAAGTCTCTATGATTAAACGTGTGGCTATAATAAAAAAAATTATTTCAAAATGATATAATACATACATATATATATATATATATATATATATATATATAAATAAATAAATATATATATATATATGTTTTATCTGTTTGTAGTGCTACGCACACCGCAAGAAGTAAACACATATCTGTACAATTCAGAGTCAGAGGCAGTCTATGACTTTGGGGATCTATTGCTAATGCCAGGACTTATAGATGCAAATGTGCATATCAATGAGCCCGGTCGTAAGGATTGGGAAACTTTTGTGACAGCAACTAAAGCAGCAGCTGCTGGTGGTTTCACCACCATCATAGATCGACCGACGTGAGTATATGGTCAACAGTGACAATTTAAGATGCAACTTTTGGTATAGCTCAAAGATCATAGCAATGCCACTCCTCCAACAATAAACGTGCAGGGTCTAAAGGCAAAGACTGCAACGGCTAGGGGCAAAATTTATGTGGATGTTGGTTTCTGGGGCGGATTAGTACCCAACAATGATGATCAGCTGACGCCGCTGCTAGCTAATGGTGTTATGGGATTACAGTGCACACTTTATGGTAGTGCTCATCCAGTCAGTGAGGAGTTTCCAGCGATGAACGAGGAACAACTAAGAAAGGTCCTTAAGCAACATAGCAATGATTTTGATATGGAAACGGTTATTGCGGTTAGTTGGAAGTTGAATCATCTTGACCAAAGTATAAAATTCATTTAATGGATCGCAGATCCTCATTTTTGGTATATTCCATTTAATAGTTTCATGCAGAGCTGCCATTGCGGGAACCCGTGCGGCCAGATGAATCCTTATCGAAAAACTATGCAAACTTCTTGAAAACGCGACCCGCTGCCATGGAACTATCAGCCGTAAAACTAATCTGCCAACTGGCTGCAAATCATCCACAGCATCGTTTTCATATTATGAATCTCAGTTGTGCTGAGGCACTGCCTCTCATAGCTGAATGTCGCAGCAAAGGAGCGCAGCTAACGGCAGAGACATGTCCACATTATTTGGCTTTATGCGCGGAACAAGTGCCTGATTGTGGCACCGAATATAAAACCTGGCCACCCATTAGAGAACGTGCCAACCAGGTGGCATTGTGGCAGGCTTTGCGTCAAGCAGATGGTCCACTCAATTCCATAGCAAGTGATCATTCAGCGGCAACGCCTGGAACACGTTGTCTCACCTATGGACGGGAGCGTGGTAACTTCCTGAATGCCTGGCCAGGCATCACTTCACTTCAGTTGAGCTTGTCCATAGTCTGGACACGTTCGATTGAGGAGCAGACACCACTAACTCTTAACGATTTGCATCGTCTAATGTGCTGGCAACCGGCTCAAATGTGCGGCTTATCCAATTTTAAAGGACGTATTGCAGAGGGCTATGATGCCGACTTTTGCATATGGGATCCAAACGAACACTTTACAGTATGCCCCGAACAGCTGCATGCAGCAAACAAATCAGCCACGCCCTATGCTAACCAAAAACTTTCCGGTGTGGTGCATGCAACAGTTGTACGTGGCTTGCATGTCTACCAACAGTTTGAAGGATTTGGTCAGCCACTGGGCAAGGTGCTGCTGCGTAAGAGCAATCATAAGATTGTTAAGTTTGTACGCTTGTAAAAATCAATTTTAGTTTAACTTTAATAAATTTTATTATTCAAATATATATATATATATATATATGCTTTACATTTCCCTGCGCGTTTGTCACTGCAAAGGACATTTATAACGTGATGAATATTGAACAAAAAACTTGTCATACTTTGTTCATAGTGAACATGACATATATAAGCGCATTACAAGCTTAAGGATTGTCACTGCCATTGACAGATTGAATGGTGCGTATACGTAACTTTATGTAACATTCAATACGTATACGTCATGTAACCGGGTCTTCTGACTGTATGGACGTAACTTACACAAATTGAAAATTGTTCGATGTAATCAATCAGTCAATTTTAGAAACAATCAATTGCATGTGTGCAGTGTGCGTGCTTTCCCTTTTACTTTGACTCTAAGCGATAACCATTTTTGCAGCAGTTTAAATTTTAGATAGAAATATGATTTTGTTTTTCTTTTATTTCTATAAAGATGCTCACAGTGCTATTATAGTCCTATGTAAGTTTATTTAATATATAAATAAAGTGTCTTTAAAAAAAAAATTGACTTCTTTTTGCACTATTTAGAATTTTGCAATTAGTTCTCTTTTTGAAGACGCCCAAGGAAGGCTCCGCTGGCAGACCCAAGTGGAAGATGGTGCAAAACCGATTTGGAACAGGCTGAGGTATTTGCTGCACACTTGTTCAACCGCTTTCAGCCATTTCACCTTGCCAGTAAGCAAGAAGATAGTGAAACGCGCCAGTCTCTTGTGCAAACTTTGCAACTGGATTTGCCAATTAAAACCTTTGCTCCAACTGAGATTGCCGAGATAATTAGTCAGCTTAGTAGAAACAAAGCGCCCGGGCATGATTGAATTTGCAACATTACCCTAAAGGCACTACCTAAGCGCGCAATCCTCTACATAGCGTTGATCTCCAACGCAATGGTGAGGTTGCAATACTTCCCTACGCAATGGAAGTACGGACTAATATCCATGATCCACAAACCTGGCAAGCCGGAAAAGGACCCTGCGTCCTACCGGCCGATTAGTCTTCTTCCTTTGATATCGAAGGTATTTGAAACACTAATTGCAGCTAGGATTGTTAGGATTACGGAATCTCAGGGTATCATCCCTGACCATCAGTTCGGTTTTCGGGCTGGCCACGGTACTGTTGAGCAACTCCATCGGGTCGTCGACCAAATACTAGTTGCTTTCGACAAAAAGGAGTACTGCAATGCGCTTTTCCTGGACGTCAGAGAGGCAGTGGTCAACAAGGTGGTTATTTACAAACAAATAATTGCGCCTATTTGGACATATGGATGCCAAATCTGGGGGCTGACCAGTGTCAGTCAGATAAAGCGACTGCAGGCTGCACAAACCCGAATCGTAAGGTTGATTACCGGCTGCGAATGGTATGTGAGAAATACCATAATACATCGGGACCTCAAGTTGCTGACGGTGTTCGATCTAATAAACAACCACTTCAACAGGTATAACGACAGACTGGAGCAGCACAGAAATAGGTTAGCCATGGAGCTAACCAGGACCAGAAACCACCAACGAATAATGAGGCGCCAACCGAGAGACCTAATGAGCCGGATCCCTTGAGGGAGAGGTCGTAGATGAAGACTCACTTGTGCTAATATTGTGATTATATTGTTAATTGTTAATTGTTTATTGTTAATAATACTCGTAATAATGTATAAGTTAACTCACTTGGGTTAGCAGGCGAGCCTTTATTGGCAGAATTACTGGTGTTTGCACAAATTCAATTCCAAACGAAACGGCAACGTTTGCTATCAATAATATTTCATATTGAATGCAATTTGCTATTATAAATCACAATGATTTAAAGCAAAACATCGTTTAATTCAATTTTCCGGGATACTCAAGTCAAGGTTACTTTTGTTTACGTTCATATTTTGAACCCCTTTGCCATAAAAAAGAACAAAGCGGAGCTAATGGAAATTTGCAAAATTCAAAAGTATGTAACAGGTAGAAATAATCATCGGAGACCCCATAAAGTATATACACTCTTAATCAGGAGATAACAAGACGAGTCGACATCATAAATAGACCATTTTTGCTCTACTTTGTCAATCTCGTTAAGACTGATCGCAAAACTCGGAAGATATACAACATTAAGTATCGTGATATAGAGCGTGGTGGCTAAAAGGCGCGCGGGGGGCTGAAAGACGTACCGAATGGCTAAGTCGTGTACAAAACTGTGAGTATATGTTGGTGTGTTTCTTGGCTGTGTAAGTAGGCAAATGGGCTCTCGTAGTCCGGGTACACTCGACTACAGATGTTTTACTTGTTTCTTGATATATGTATTACTTATTCTGTCTGTATGGTATTTACTACTAAATTTTCTGGAGTTGCACATAGACAGAGTTCTAAAATTACCTGGCGGTAAGTGCGCTCTTATACATCACTCAGGAATCTTTCATTAAGAAGTCCCATCTTCTTTCAGCTACTGAAGATATTGGTTAATCTTGATACGTCAATGGTCAATTAAACCAAATTTGCCTGTAACTCTTTGAGAATTGTAAGCGTTGAAAAAACTGAAAGTGTGCAAGAAGAAAGCAAAATCACTGGAAAACATATAAATTTTTTTTAGCCCCTTTGCCTTTTTGTAAGAAAGAAGCAAAGCGGAGCTATTGGAAATGTGCAAAATCGAAAAGTATGTAACATATAGAAATAATCATCGGAGACCTCATAAAGTGTATATATTCTGAGTCAGGACGACCAGACGAGTTCATCTAGCCCTATCCTTCTGTCTGTCTGTCCGTCTGTATGAACGCCTGATTCTCAGAGACTATAAGAGCTAGAGCAACCAAACTTGAAATCTAGATTCTTTATGTTCGTAGGTTATGCAAGTTTGTTTTTGATTTTTGAATTTCCTCCCCTGACCACCGCAATTCGAAAAAATCGATTATTAAGCACAATTTTCAACCGATCAAATAATAATATAATTTTAAAATATTTAAAATTTAAATAAAATATAAGTAAAACAATACATTTTGTTCTATTTTATACTCCTCTAAACTAATACACAAAACTACTCAAATATCTCTAAGAAAAATTAGAAATAGAATATAATTAAATAAATTAATAAATAAATCAATTTATTAAGAAATTGTTTATTGTGTTTAATTTAAATATTCGCCTACCTTTCATTCTTCCTATTGCTAAGGTAGATATCGAACCTTATGCAGATTTCCGGCTGATGTGCAGCACCGAATTCCTTAATAACAATAATAAAATATACGGTCTCAAATTATAATGTTTCCCGTTGAATACTTTTAAGTTTTTGCACAAACTCAATTATTAAGGCAACGCTTGCTGAGGTATCAATAATACTTAATTTTCAACGTAATTTGCTCTTAGAATTCCCAACGAGTTGTATATATAAAATTATGGTTAATTGACCTTTCCGGGATACACAAGTCAAGGTTACTTTGGTTTACCTTCATATTTCTGTCTGGTATGTACTCCCTAGTTAGGAGTACAACTCGGACAGAGCTGCATAATTCATCATTTGGTTTGACCATTTGAGGAAACTCCAGTCAAGGTTACTTTAATATACCTTACGGTTATTTGGGAGACGTTACACTATTTTGGAATTGCTCTCTTATTACCAAGGAATATATCGATCATTTTTGAAATCTGAACCTTATCAGTATGGAGAAGTCTCATCTGGAATGTTTCATTGTTGCTACAGACGACGGTTAACAGTTCCACGGAATGAAATTTCTATTTAATTATATTATTAGACTCTTACTATTTATCACTTTGTACTTAAAACTGACTTATTAATGTGTAGTAATAAACATATACAAAACTAAAATAAATAATTCTTATGTTTTATTTAAATATTCATATATATTATTAACATTTATATTATATTATTAATATTAACATTTATATGTCTCAATAGAGTTAAGAAGAGCGTTTTAAACTTTACATTACATGAGCTAAAACAAGTATTAAGCATTAAACAAGTAATTATTTTGCAGTGGGGTGTATCCCTCCTTTGCCCATATACACAGACATACACACACATACATTTCACTATTTGATATAACTTTTTTATCGGGACGGCTTTGAGTTCTTTCTGGTAAATATATTGTAACGGCTCATTTCATTTAAGCCAGTAAGAAAGCTGTAGTCAGGTGTACCCGACCACGATTACTCCCTTTCCCCATATACACAGCTATACACATACACACTAAAACATATACACATACATACTAAAACATATACACATACATATACACGCTTGTCATCCTGAAATCAAGAATATATATGATTTAAACGGTCTCAACTGATTATATGTTTCTGTTGCATACTTTTAGCACAAATTTAATTCTAAAGGCAACGCTTGCTGGGGTATCAATAATATTTCATATGGAATGCAAATTGTGCTTAGAATTCCCAAAAAGTTATAACAGAGTATTGTATAATTGACATCTTGGGGATACTCAAGTCAAGGTTACTTTGGTTTACCTTCATATTTCTGTCTGGTATGTACTCCCTCGTTAGGAGTACAACTCGGACAGAGCACTCCATTTTATTTTTTTTTTATAAAGGAGGCAGTGAATGCTTTTCTATGTATAGTTAGTATTGTTGCGTTGTAAAGTATTTAAATCCTACCAAGGTGTATCTCACATATACGTAGAAGCGATTCATCCTATCAACAGTTCCATGGGATGACATATCAAATAAATTATTTAATTAATTAATTATAAAATAATTTTTTTTTTTATTTTCTTTTTATTTTATTAAGTGCAGAATCCGTACAGTATAAAATAATAATTTATAAAATAAATTAAAAAAATATTATACACACTTACTATTTGTTACTTTGAACTTAAATCTGATTATTTAATAATAACAATAATAAGAATGCAGAAAAATAAACAAAAATATATATTAAAACAAGATATAAAAAACTCTAAAATAAATAATTCCTATGTTTTATTCAAATATTCGTCAGCCATTACAATAATTTGTTATTATATAATAGATTCTCTCTAAATATGCTGCAATGATGAAATTTTCAATGACGCAAAGATTCAATCATTTAAAGGTGTGATTAAAAATCTAAAACAATCTCGTATAGAATAGGAGCATATCGAATTTACATTTAAAATTTGGTTGATTCAGCTCTTATAGTCTCTGGGAAACAACCAGTGTTCATACAGACGGATGGACAGGATGGACTTTCGTGTCCTCCTGATTAAGAATATATATACTTTGTGGGATCTCCGATGATAATTTCAACCTCTTACATACTTTTCGATTTTGCCCATTTCCATTAGCTTCCTTTTTCCCTTTTTTAAAGACAAAGGATCTAAAAATACTTGTAATAAACATGACAAACAGGTTGAAGCAGACTCATATACATTTATAAAAAGAGCAACATTGATAAATGTTAAGAGATCCGATGTAAATTAACAGCAAAAGAAAGTTGCAAAAATGAATTGAAATTTAAAGCAAAAGATATTCATATTGTTCATATGTTCCTTTTTTTTCTGTTTTATGATTTTTTGGACCTCCTGTGAAGATTTTTCCTGTTATTGTTTTATTTAACTTTTCTGTGTTTTCAATTCAAAAATTATTCACTGTGATTTGTGGTGCTGCTGCGAAGTCTGTTATCAATAATTGTATTGATAATGTTAAGGCTGTTGCCTGTAGATGGATGATTACTTGTTGGGCCGCTGTATAATGAGGCTTATAAGGGGCTTAATTGGTGATTAATAATACAAGTTGAAGGTATGCCAAATGGCCTTAAGCAGACGCAAGAAGTGAGCAGGGGAAAGACTAATACATTTGATTATGTTAGTTAGTTGAACTAAGCAAGAAGTTAAAGGTAAAAGGCAGACAGAGAAATCGAAATGTTGTCTTAAGTATATAATCTCTTAATTATAAATTATAATTTGTTTTCATCTTATTATATAGGAATAGGTCAAATTACGATTAGTGAGGTTTCAAGTAAATAATATATTCATATTATTATCTAAGAAGCAGCCCAAAATGTCTTCTTTTAAGCCTGCGAATTGGGATAACCCCCTGTAATCTCCGGGCGAGACGATTACGGTGGGCAGTTAGTCGGTCGTTGTATCTGCTTGAGAAGAACGAGATTTGGTCTTCAACAAGGCTCAGGTTTAAGTCTTTGTGAAGCGTTTGACCGCTAACGAACCACTCACAACCAGTGATTTGTCTTAGTGTGTTGTTCTGGACGGTTTGGAATCGTTTTCGGTGGGACGCAGCCGCCACTCCCCAAATTTGGATGCCGTATCTCCATGTTGGTGCGATGATTTGCTGATAAATCTGACGCTTACATCTAATAGGTAGTGCGACGGCGACGCCAGCGTCACCACGCACATGCGCGACAAAACCACATAACTAGGCAAAGATGCTTGAGAGAGCATCTTCACAAAGCTCTCAACTAAGACCACGCACATGCGCGACAAAGATGCTTGAGAGAGAACATCTACACAAAGCTCTCAAACTAGACCAACATGCGGAGATCACGAGAGTAAAAGCGCGCGAGAGCGCAAAAACCGATGCAAAACGGATAAATGAGTGCGCAACGCACTCATTATAAAAACACACAGACAAACGTGTGTCAAGGGCATGCAGAACAGATAAGTGAGTGCACCATGCCCTTGTAAAACGGAATGCACTCAAACAAATTCAAGTATGGAGAGTCTTAAAAAAGCCGCGAAAGCGACCGGACGTGTGCTAGTGCAGTGAAAATAAAAAGAAAAGATGAAAAGTCAACGATCGTCGAGAAAGCAACAACAGCAACCACAATGGGGTTCAACGACCGGTGCAGAGTTATACGGACGGTTGTCCGAGGAACCGAGGAGTCAGCAGCAGCAAGCCGAACAGGAGCAGCGCACGTGGGATTGTCTGAGGCCGTACGAAATATGGGTCAACTTAATGGAGGAGGAGCGACAACAGCAGAGGGGAAAACAGCAACAACAGCAACGACAAGAGGTGGAAGGCGGGTGAGTGCAACGCAAGCACAGTGTCATTTAAAATAGAGAGAAAAGAATGTTAGTAACATATGTTAGTTTGTAAGCATAGTGAACATGTTAGTTTGTAGTGGTAGAATAATGTTAGTTTGTAAGTAGAGATGGCAGTTAGGTTGAAACAAATTATAAAATAATGTTAATTAATAAATAGGGAATAAAATGAAGTAAACCAGAAAAGGAAACGAATATTGTTAGTGAACCCTAATCCTAATCCTAATCCTAATCTTAACCCTAATCCTAACTCTAACCCACGCTCATCCTGCCCAGCTGGCTATGAGAATACAAACAGCCGAGTGACAAGTTAGCGCTGCCATTCGCAACTTGCCACTCTGTTGTTCAGTAGCTCTGACCAGAGGAGTATGATGATCGCCGGTGGCATAATCCATCCCCAAGATGAGCTTATGCCACAGGTACCTAACTGCCCCGCCCTATCCATAGTCCCATCTGTAGTGGTCCATTGACGAGTATTCTCATGGTCCACTCAGATCTTCCCCTCCATAGTCCCGTCTGTAGTGGTCCATTGACGAGTATTCGCGTGGTCCACTCAGATCTTCCCCTCCATAGTCCCGTCTGTAGTGGTCCATTGACGAGTATTCGCGTGGTCCACTCAGATCTTCCCCTCCATAGTCCCGTCTGTAGTGGTCCATTGACGAGTATTCTCATGGTCCACTCAGATCTTCCCCTCCATAGTCCCGTCTGTAGTGGTCCATTGACGAGTATTCTCATGGTCCACTCAGATCTTCCCCTCCATAGTCCCGTCTGTAGTGGCCCATTGACGAGTATTCTCATGGTCCACTCAGATCTTCCCCTCCATAGTCCCGTCTGTAGTGGTCCATTGACGAGTATTCGCGTGGTCCACTCAGATCTTCCCCTCCATAGTCCCGTCTGTAGTGGTCCATTGACGAGTACTCTCATGGCCCACTCAGATCCTCTTATCCATAATCCCGTCCGTTGTGGCCCAGAGGCGAGTAATTCCCATGGCCCACACGGATCTCCTCCCCCCCAGTCCCATTGCGTCCGCCAGACGCGACCACTGATTTCTCTGTGGGGTCCTAGTGATTACAGTATCTGCTAACCCGACCGGTCTTACTAATAAATAAATATTCGGTAAGAGACTCTGGACACGACTGAGGCACCTCGGCCACCCAGAACTACCTTACAGATGGCGCCCGAGCAGGGACCGGTCTGGTAAAGAGCTCTAAGTCAGGGTCACTAGCAACCGATTTGCGTGTCCGCAAATCGGTTCCTGCTGTTTCAGTTTTTTTGGTTTAGTTTGTTTCATTTAAAAAAAAAAAAAAAAAAAATAAAATAAAAATAAAAACCACACCTCTTCCGTCGACACGAATCGATCGCACATTTACACATAGTTACCTAAAGAAAAAAAATAGATAAATAAATAAAAGAAAACCCACACATCTTCCGTCGACACGAATCGATCGCACATTTACACATAGTTACCTAAAGAAAAAAAAATAGATAAATAAATAAAAGAAAACCCACACATCTTCCGTCGACACGAATCGATCGCACATTTACACATAGTTACCTAAAGAAAAAAAATAGATAAATAAATAAAAGAAAACCCACACATCTTCCGTCGACACGAATCGATCGCACATTTACACATAGTTACCTAAAGAAAAAAAAAAAAAAAAAAAATAAATATAATAAATAAATAACCACACATCTTCCGTCGACACGAATCGATCGCACATATACACATAGCTACCTAAAAAAAAAAAAAACATACACACATCTTCCGTCGACACGAATCGATCGCACATATACACATAGCTACCTAAAGAAAAAAAAAAAACATACACACATCTTCCGTCGACACGAATCGATCGCACATATACACATAGCTACCTATAGAAATAAAATGAAAATAGATTTAAGCCATAGATATAAGTAATTTTAAGACACGCTTGTACATATACCATGAAAAAAAAAAAAAAAAAAAAATATATATATATATATATAATATATATATATAGAATTAAAGATAAGACAGAGTTGTAAAAACGAAAAAAAAAAAAAAGATGACTAACAGTAAGAAAGGCTCCATTGAGGGGAGCGGGAAGCACAAGCCACGGACCCGTTACTTGCCATTACCGCTACAACGGTACACCGCCATTTCAGGAAGTGCTGCCCGCAGCGCAGCGCACGCAGCAGCCAGGGCACACCGCGCACAAGATCGACGCCACGCCATAACGGATACCTAAGGACAGTCACCACGGGCCATCAACCGCGACACATCTACAGTCACCACGGGCCATCAACCGCGACCATCTTCAGGACAGTACCACGGGCCATCAACCGCGAACATCTAAGGACAGTCAGCCACGGGCCATCAACCGCGACACATCTTAAGCGACAGTCAACCACGGGCCATCAACCGCGACACTATCATAAGGACAGTCAACCACGGGCCATCAACCGCGACACATCTTAAGGACAGTCAACCACGGGCCATCAACCGCGACACATCTTAAGGACAGTCAACCACGGGCCATCAACCGCGACACATCTTAAGGACAGTCAACCACCGAGTGTCAACCGCAACACATCTAGTAGTCAAAGCTCTTCAGTAGAGCTCCAGTGAAAAAAAAAAAAAAAAAAAAAATCACAGTCAACCACGGGCGTCCAACCGCGACACGAGATCAAGGACGATCCTACAGCAAGCAACCACAAGATGGGAACCAAGTGGATCTCATACCGGCGGAAGGAGGAACTGCAGGCATTAGCCACGGAATTTGGCCTGGAGCCCACGGGTTCAGTGGACGAACTGAGGCATCGCTTGTCCACCTTTATCAAACGAGGTGAACACTCTACAGAGGTGCAGGCTCGACTCGAGGAGTTAAAGGCCACCTAGGTGCGACGGCGACGCCAGCGTCACCACGCACATGCGCGACAAAACCACATAACTAGGCAAAGATGCTTGAGAGAGCATCTTCACAAAGCTCTCAACTAAGACCACGCACATGCGCGACAAAGATGCTTGAGAGAGAAGCAACTGAGAGATCACGAGAGTAAAAGCGCGCGAGAGCGCAAAGAACCGTTGCAAAACGGATAAATGAGTGCGCAACGCACTCATTATAAAAACACACAGACAAACGTGTGTCAAGGGCATGCAGAACAGATAAGTGAGTGCACCATGCCCTTGTAAAACGGAATGCACTCAAATAAATCCAAGTATCGAGAGTCTTAACAAATCCGCGAAAGCGACCGGACGTGTGCTAGTGCAGTGAAAATAAAAAGAAAAGATGAAAAGTCAACGATCGTCGAGAAAGCAAAAACAGCAACCACAATGGGGTTCAACGACCGGTGCAGAGTTATACGGACGGTTGTCCGAGGGACCGAGGAGTCAGCAGCAGCAAGCCGAACAGGAGCAGCGCACGTGGGATTGTCTGTACGAAATATGGGTCAACTTAATGGAGGAGGAGCGACAACAGCAGAGGGGAAAACAGCAACAACAGCAACGACAAGAGGTGGAAGGCGGGTGAGTGCAACGCAAGCACAGTGTCATTTAAAATAGAGAGAAAAGAATGTTAGTAACATATGTTAGTTTGTAAGCTGGTAGAATAATGTTAGTTTGTAAGTAGAGATGGCAGTTAGGTTGAAACAATTTATAAAAATAAGGTTAATTAATAAATAGGGAATAAAATGAAGTAAACCAGAAAAAGAAACGAATATTGTTAGTGAACCCTAATCCTAATCCTAATCCTAATCTTAACCCTAATCCTAACTCTAACCCACGCTCATCCTGCCCAGCTGGCTATGAGAATACAAACAGCCGAGTGACAAGTTAGCGCTGCCATTCGCAACTTGCCACTCTGTTGTTCAGTAGCTCTGACCAGAGGAGTATGATGATCGCCGGTGGCATAATCCATCCCCAAGATGAGCTTATGCCACAGGTACCTAACTGCCCCGCCCTATCCATAGTCCCATCTGTAGTGGTCCATTGACGAGTATTCTGCAGTGGTCCACTCAGATCTTCCCCTCCATAGTCCCGTCTGTAGTGGTCCATTGACGAGTATTCGCGTGGTCCACTCAGATCTTCCCCTCCATAGTCCCGTCTGTAGTGGTCCATTGACGAGTATTCGCGTGGTCCACTCAGATCTTCCCCTCCATAGTTCCGTCTGTAGTGGTCCATTGACGAGTATTCGCGTGGTCCACTCAGATCTTCCCCTCCATAGTCCCGTCTGTAGTGGCCCATTGACGAGTATTCGCGTGGTCCACTCAGATCTTCCCCTCCATAGTCCCGTCTGTAGTGGTCCATTGACGAGTATTCGCGTGGTCCACTCAGATCTTCCCCTCCATAGTCCCGTCTGTAGTGGTCCATTGACGAGTACTCTCATGGCCCACTCAGACCCTCTTATCCATAATCCCGTCCGTTGTGGCCCAGAGGCGAGTAATTCCCATGGCCCACACGGATCTCCTCCCCCCCAGTCCCATCTGCGTCCGCCAGGACGCGACCACTGATTTCTCTGTGGGCGGATCCGGTGGGAGTGATATAGAGTTTCTAACCCGACCGGTCTTACTAATAAATAAATATTCGGTAAGAGACTCTGGACACGACTGAGGCACCTCGGCCACCCAGAACTACCTTACAGTAGTTTGCTTTTCTTATTTAGCATCCAGAATAGTTGGTTACGCTTTAGGTTGCACATTTTGACGACTCTGGCAATATGTTCACGGAAGGTTAGGCGTTTGTCCAGTGTGAGGCCTAGGTATTTAGCCTTAGTCGCTTGCTCTATGTCCACATTATTAATGTGGACCGCAGGAGTTGTGTTTCGGCGTAACGTAAAGCAAACGTTTACGCATTTGCTTTCGTTAATTTTGATGTTGTTCGCCATGGCCCATTTCTCGAATTCGTTGAGATAAGTTTGCAGCGTTTGTGACAACTCGGTCTCACTGTTCGAGGAGCTGAGAAAGCAGACGTCGTCAGCGAAGCTGGCCAGAAGCATTTTGCTGTTGTCGTAGGTCATTTCATCATAGCTTGGCTTGGGGATGTTTGCTGTATAGATGGAGTACAGTAGCGGTCCTAAGACGCTTCCTTGAGGTACGCCAGCTGCAATGGCAACATTTGCAGAGGTTGCGTCTCTGGACTGGACGCAAAAATCTCTATTTGTAAGAAACGATCTGATGAGCTCGAACGGGTTGGCTGGCAGCGCTGTTTTGACTTTGGCTAGTAGCCCCGGGATCCAAAGTCTATCAAATGCCTGTTGAATGTCAAGGAAGATGCCGTTGCAGTATTCTTTATGGTCGTAAGCCTTCAGGATATGATTGACTACACGGTGCAATTGCTCAATCGTACTGTGGCCGGCTCTGAATCCGAACTGATGCATTGGGATAGTTTCATTGTCTTCTAGGTGTATTATAAGTCGGGAAGCTATCAGTCTTTCCATTACCTTCGATAAGGAGGGCAGGAGACTGATAGGCCGGTAGGAGCTTGGATCCTGTTCCAGGTTCCCTGGCTTTAGAATCATACTGATTCTAGCACTCTTCCATTTTTTGGGAAAGTATTGCACTCTAAGTATCGCATTGGCTATCAATGTGATAAGTAATAGTGCTCTCTTGGGAAGGATTTTAAGTACTGCGTTGCTTATTAGGTCGTGACCTGGCGCCTTTCGACTTTTGAGGGTACGTATCATGTTTGAGACTTCTTCTAAACGGATATGTCTTATTGGAGGTGACATCTGGAATGGGCGCACTTGTCATCCTGAAATCAAGAATATATATGATTTAAACGGTCTCATCTGATTATATGTTTCTGTTGCATACTTTTAGCACAAATTTAATTCTAAAGGCAACGCTTGCTGGGGTATCAATAATATTTCATATGGAATGCAAATTGTGCTTAGAATTCCCAAAAAGTTATAACAGAGTATTGTATAATTGACATCTTGGGGATACTCAAGTCAAGGTTACTTTGGTTTACCTTCATATTTCTGTCTGGTATGTACTCCCTCGTTAGGAGTACAACTCGGACAGAGCACTCCATTTTATTTTTTTTTTATAAAGGAGGCAGTGAATGCTTTTCTATGTATAGTTAGTATTGTTGCGTTGTAAAGTATTTAAATCCTACCAAGGTGTATCTCACATATACGTAGAAGCGATTCATCCTATCAACAGTTCCATGGGATGACATATCAAATAAATTATTTATTTAATTAATTATAAAATAATTTTTTTTTTTTATTTTCTTTTTATTTTATTAAGTGCAGAATACGTACAGTATAAAATAATAATTTATAAAATAAATTAAAAAAATATTATACACACTTACTATTTGTTACTTTGAACTTAAATCTGATTATTTAATAATAACAATAATAAGAATGCAGAAAAATAAATATTAAAACAAGATATAAAAAACTCTAAAATAAATAATACCTATGTTTTATTAAAATATTCGTCAGCCATTACAATAATTTGTTATTATATAATAGATTCTCTCTAAATATGCTGCAATGATGAAATTTTCAATGACGCAAAGATTCAATCATTTAAAGGTGTGATTAAAAATTTAAAACAATCTCGTATAGAATAGGAGCATATCGAATTTACATTTAAAATTTGGTTGATCCAGCTCTTATAGTCTCTGGGAAACAACCAGTGTTTATACAGACGGATGGACAGGATGGACTTTCGTGTCCTCGTGATTAAGAATATATATACTTTGTGGGATCTCCGATGATAATTTCAACCTCTTACATACTTTTCGATTTTGCCCATTTCCATTAGCTTCCTTTTTCCCTTTTTTAAAGACAAAGGATCTAAAAATACTTGTAATAAACATGACAAACAGGTTGAAGCAGACTCATGTACATTTTTAAAAAGAGCAACATTGATAAGTGTTAAGAGATCCGATATAAATTAACAGCAAAAGAAAGTTGCAAAAATGAATTGAAATTTAAAGCAAAAGATATTCATATTGTTCATATGTTCCTTTTTTTCTGTTTTATTAGCCCCTTTGCCTTTTTTGTAAAAAAAGAGCAAAGCGGAGCTATTGGAAATATGCAAAATCCAAAAGTATGTAACACATAGAAATAATCATCGGAGACCCCATAAAGTATATATATTCTGAATCAGGACGACAAGACGAGTTCATCTAGCCCTGTCCGTCCGTCCCGTCCGTCCGTCCGTCCGTCCGTATGAACGCCTGTTTCTCAGAGACTATAAGAGCTAGAGCAACCAAACTTGAAATCTAGATTCGTTATGTTCGTACGCTGTACAAGTTTGTTTTTGACTTTTCAATTTCCTCCCCCGACCCCCGCAATTCGAAAAAAACGATTATTAAGCACAATTTTCAACCGATCAAATTTATTTTTGGTACACATCATTATTAGACCATTCTTGATCGATGTTGTGAATCTGAGTAAGATTGATCAAAAATCTCGGAAGTTATAGATCAGCAAAAGTGGCGTTATGGGCTCCGGAAGGGTAATGTAGTGCGCGCAAGATAAGAGCTAGAGCAACGAAATTTGGAACGTAGATTTGTTATGTTTGTACGCTATACGAGTTTGTTTTAGATTTTTCAATTTCCTTCTCTGAACCCCGCAATTTGAAAAAATCAATTTTCAGATACAATTTTTAGCCGATCAAATTTCTTTTACGCACACATATTAAGTAGACCATTCTCCATATACGTTGTGAATTTCGTTAAAATTGGACAATAAACACGGAAGTTATACAACATTAAGTACCGTGATATAGTGCGTGGGGGGCTAAAAGGTGCGCGCAATGGCTAAGTACGTGCAGAACTGTATGTATGTATGAGTATGTGTGTGTATGGCTGTATATGTAGGCAAAGGGGCTCTCGTAGTCGGGTACACTCGACTACAGTTTTTTTTTGGACCTCCTGTGAAGGTTTTTCCTGTTATTGTTTTATTTAACTTTTCTGTGTTTTCAATTCAAAAATTATTCACTGTGATTTGTGGTGCTGCTGCGAAGTCTGTTATCAATAATTGTATTGATAATGTTAAGGCTGTTGCCTGTAGATGGATGATTACTTGTTGGGCCGCTGTATAATGAGGCTTATATGGGGCTTAATTGGTGATTAATAATACAAGTTGAAGGTATGCCAAATGGCCTTAAGCAGACGCAAGAAGTGAGCAGGGGAAAGACTAATACATTTGATTATGTTAGTTAGTTGAACTAAGCAAGAAGTTAAAGGTAAAAGGCAGACAGAGAAATCGAAACGGGGAAGAGATAACGAAAGTTAACGAGAACTGAAGCAAAATGGCAAAATTTATAAAATTAATTTAAAGTTTTATAGAGGCATAGACACTAGCGGCATAGATCAAGAATATATATAACTTAATGGTGTAAAGCGTATCTTATATCATCTTATACTTATATCATCAGCCGTGGTTTTAGTACATAGACATCAACTATGCCACAAAATATAACCCAAACAAATGAGCTAGCGACTGGCAGACGCCAATCCCTTGGAGATGCACTCAGAGCTGCGATCGAATTGCCTGATATCTCCATAACTGAAGTGACACAGCCAAATGCTTCGGCAGAGGCAACAATTGAATTAAATGGCAACCAAGCGCAGCCATTACGCTTTCAAAAAGTCAAAAGGAAGCTGCCGAAGAGTAACTCCCCTATTTTGACAACCAAAAAGGCTAATATGGCTAAAGAAAACTGGCAGCCCAGCCGTCAGGATTCTTCCAACCGGTTTAGCATCCTAGACGATAGCATGGCATGTGAATCAGACTCTGACCTGGAAAGCTGCTCAAGTGTAGATCTATGCACGCAACCCAGCACTAGCAAGGAAGCCGCAGCTACAAGAGCCGCAGCCTCTGCATCAACTGATACTGGCAGAACCAAGGCACTGCCTAAGCCACCGCCAATAGTAATGGAAAACATTAGTGATGTTAATCTTCTTATGCAAGACATCGGAAAAATTATTGACGTTAATAAAGTTGAGGGTAGGGCAGCATTGTTAGTTGGCTAGAAAGCGAAAAATATGAATTTCATTGCTACCAGCTCAGAGAGGACCGCCCGTTCAGGGTCTGTGTCAAAGGCCTGCACTTCAGTACCCTCCATACCCATTTAAGGGAGGAACTGAACAAACTGGGCCATAAACTGATTGATGCCCACACGCCCAAGAGGCGCACCGAGCCTGGCAGCGCAGACACTGAGCCTGCCAACATGTTCTTCTTAAACATAGCCGCTGCGGCAAATAATAAGAAGGTGCTGGACATAAAGACCCTGTGCCACATGCGAGTCAAAGTTGAACTCCAACGCAAGCGTCAGGATATCGCGCAATGCCATCGTTCCCAGCAGTTTGGACACTCAGCCAAGTACTGCCGCAAACCACACATATGTGTTAAATGTGCCGGGGAACATCAACCCAAGGAGTGTACTCGGCCTTGTGAGGAGCCATGCACGTGCTGTAACTGTGGTGAACAGCACCCTGCAAATTACTCGGGCTGCTCCAAGCATCAGGCAATCCTGAAACGCAGCAGGCCCAGGCGTGGTGTGGGAGCTAGAGGCGCAGTCAACGAGCGATTCGAGACAGTTGCTCCCGCTGGAGTCAGACAGGCATTAAGGAGTGCTGGTATGTCTTATGCAGACGCAACTAGGGGCAGGCAGCAAGCCACTAACCCTCAGCTGGGATTCACAGTCGACCACGCATTGAGGCTACACGGGACTTGGAATCCAACAACATAGAATCCATTTTGCATGATCTTAACAACAGCATCAACTCTCTTCGAACATTTCAAGAGAAGCAGATGGAATTAATGATGATGATGCTCAAGCAGCAGCAGCAACAGACACAGCAGCAGGGGCAAATCCTTAATTTGCTCACTGCTCTCTAAGCGAACTCGAAGCCATAATGATGCCGCTGCGCATCTTGGTGTGGAAAGCCGATGGCGTATCCACTAAGCTGCCGGAACTGGAATGTTTCGTGCAGCGACATGATATTGATGTCCTACTGTTGAGTGAGGCACACTGCCGAGCGGAGGTCGCACCTAAGCTGTATGGGTATGAGGCATACCCTGCAAATAACCCGAGTGTGGGCAATGCTAAGGGAGGTGCAGCGATCCTAGTTAAATCTAGTGTTGTGCACTTTCCGATGACCCCCATAACCACTGCAAGGGTGGAAGGTGCATCTGTAGTTATACAAACGGCGGTGGGAGCCATCAATTTCGGTGCAATCTACTGCCCTCCAAGGTTTGAGTGGACTACCGTCGATTTTGAGAGGATATTAGCACAGTATTGGCCGAAATTTATTGTTGCTGGGGACTACAACGCGGCTCACTGGCTCTGGGGAGCAGGAAGGTGCAATCAGAGAGGCCGCGCACTTGCGGATCTCATTCTGGGCACAGAGATGAACGCGCTAGCTACAGGAGGCCCTACGCGTTTTCCTTACGACAGCAGAGGCACGCCAAGCTGCATCGATTTTGACCTGACGAGTGGCATTCTGGGCATGCATTTAAGTATAAGGGCCGTTACTGAGCTCAGCTCCGACCATCTGCCACTTATAGTCACTCTGGATGCAGCAGCGATGGCTTACCCATCGTCTGAGCGCCTTATAACTAGACGCACCAACATCGATGAGTTCCAGAAGCAACTCGAGTGCACACTCCATCTCAACATTGAGATCAACTCAGCGTCGGATGTTGAGGATGCTATTGACCTGTTTGCCGATAAAGTAAAGGCAGCAGCAACTATCGCTACTCGGAAACCAACCCGGAGGACAACTGCAGCAGGCATCCCAATTTCGCCTGAAATCCTGCATCTTATCGCCGAAAAACGTCGTCTACGCTCCAGGTGGATGAGATCTCGACATCCACTGGACACTGGACGGCGTGGAATAGAGCGCAGAGTGAGCTCCGATGTGCACTGGCGGATCACAGGACTGCCTGGCTTAATGATAGGCTGGCCAACACTGGCACGGAAAAAGATGCGACACACTCACTGTGGAAGGCTACTCGTGCCATCAAAAGGAGGTGCAGCAGGAAGACACCATTGGCACTTAGCGATGGCTCATGGTGTAAGACCGATCTGGAGCAAGCGAAAGTATTTGCTGACCATTTACATAACCGCTTCCAGCCGTTCGCGCTGGCCAGCCTGCAGCAAATCAGCGAAACGTGCGATATGCTGACTCAACCGCTCCAAATGGACCTGCCCATCATGCCATTCGCTCCCAATGAGGTAGCAGCAGTGATTGGCCGACAAAAGAAAATGAGAGCACCAGGGTATGACTCCATATGCAACGCTACCTTAAAGGCACTGCCCGGTCAAGCGATTCTCTATATAACGTTGATATTCAACACTATTATGAGGTTGCAATGCTTTCCCAAACAATAGAAGCATGGAGTGATCTCCATGATCCACAAGCCTGGCAAGCCGGAAAAGGACCCTGCGTCGTACCGGCCATTCAGTCTCCTCCATTCGATCTCGAAGGTGTTTGAGAGACTGATTGCCGTCAGGATTGTTAGGATTGTGGATTCTCGGGGAATCATTCCCGAGCACCAGTTCGGCTTTCGAGCTGGCCATTGCACTGTCGAACAACTACATCGGGTCGTCGAGCAAATATTGGTTGCTTTCGACAGAAGGGAGTATTGCAACACCATATACTTGGATGGTAGAGAAGCGTTTGACCGGGTGTAGCACACCGGTCTCTTGGCCAAGATAAAGGACACCCTGCCTGCGCCATACTTTGGCCTCCCGCGGTCGTACCTAGAGCGAAGGCGTTTCGTGGTCCGCTATCACTCAGCTCTCACAACCGAGCATGAGGTGATGACCGGCGTACCACAAGGAAGTGTCCTGGGACCCTTGCTCTACTGCCTTTACAGTCATGACATGCCGAAGCCTATAGGCAGACTGTCCGGCACTCCAATGCTTGCTACGTTTGCTGATGACGTCTGTGTAACATACAGATCCTCCTGCGAATACGATGCTGCTGACGGTATTCAGGAATATGCAAAAACTTTCGCGGAATGGGCAAGGCGGTGGAACATTGGAATTAACAGCGACAAGTCGGTCAATATCTGCTACACCCTGAGGCGAAAAACACCGCCAACAGTTAACATCGAGGAGGCACCTGTTATTCATGCGACATCAGCAAAATATCTTGGAGTGGCCTTGGATCGCAGGCTGACATTTGCCAAACACCTGGCGGCAATAAAAATCCGTGTTCGTGCTGCAGTTACCAAGCACTACTGGTTACTCCGTGCGACCAGTAAAAAGACGGGTGCCAAATCTGGGGCCTGGCTTGCGATAGCCATTTTCGAAAAATCCAGGTTGCCCAAAATAGAGTCGCTAGGATCATCACTGGGTGCGAGTGGTATGTAAGAAATTCTACTCTGCATAAAAAACTGAAACTGTCTACGGTCTTTGATCAGATAAACAGGCACTCCAGTCGATACCAAGACAGATTAATGCGGCACAGAAATCGCCTGGCAAATGGGCTAACTAGAGCACGACGACCAAGTAGGCTGAAGAGGAGAACACCCAAAGATCTCATTCATCGAACTCCGAGGATGAGAGTCAGCAGAAGCTGATTCACTGTATTTGTTGTTATGTTAATTTATGTTAATTGATTTGTTAATTATTTGCAAACGCTAATCTAAGATTAGCCGGCGCGCCCAACTGGGCTGAATGAATAGATGAAAAGGACACAAAGGGGTTATCTGGTACTCCGTATTCCTTAATAAATAAAAATGTGTATAAATAAATTTTCGTCGGCTTAAGTTAAAAAAATTAAAAAATTAATTTTATATGCTGATTTAATAATTTTAATTAACCGGCGAACAGAGCCAGACACAGGGGACATAACTGAATTGAATTAAAAAACGTAGCCTACTTTTAGTTGCTGCGCTTAATGTGAGGGGAAACAATTTAAATGCGCTGCGCGCGAAGAGAATATAACAGTAGGCCAAATTTGAGGTAATTGTTTCCCTTTGTATATGTGTGTGTGGTATGTCGAATTTTTGACAAATTTGCGACAATTTTAAGCAAATTGCAGTTTTGTCCATTTCTGAGTATCAGGCGAACAGAATACAGCAGCAGGTGGAATTAATGAAAAATCGTTTATAACTTTATAACTTCGGGACGTAGCGGAGTGTACTTGATGTCAATCGAAAGATAATAAAAAGCTCCTTATTCTAAACTTGGATTCGAAAGGATATGCAAGGATATACAGGAGATAAAAGGACTTTAGTGATAAAAAATAATGTTTTTTTGTTTAAATTAGCTGTTACTCTGCCACTCTTGGTCAAATTTTTTTTAATTTATTTGCATTCATAATACGTATACTATTTTTTATCTACATTATTAAGATTGAATAAAAAACACGGCAGTTATTCAACATTAAGTAACGCGTTATAGACCGCCTTAATAAGCTTGCTTAAATAAGCTATATCTTTGACAATTCTGCGTCGATTATAGTTTTCTATACCTTGCAGGACTAGTAAGCATTACAACTAACATTTGGCAATAAAAAACAACAAAAGAAAAATAATTTTTATTTCATTTTTAGTAATTTTGCAAAGGGGTCACACTGTAAAAATTGTCAAAAAAGGTCAATGACTCAGATTCTTTTAAAATCAGTCTATATTCGCCAGAGTTATAGCCGAGCCAAGTTTCAAAATAAAACAAATTTTATTTTTTTTTTATATATTTTATAATTTTTAAAATTTTTCTTTTTAAATGTTTTATTAAATACATTTCGTTCATTTGTTGTTGTTGTTGTTGTGTTTTTGTTTTGTTTTTATTATTGGTATGCAATTGTTGTTTTTATCTCTCATTATTATAAGTTAAGTTAATTTTTCTTTAAGTTGTTTCGTGTTGTTCTGCTTCTGATTTTATACTTCTCTTTTATTAATATATTTTAGTTACGATACATACATACATATATGTAAAGGAGAATATATATATACATATATATTACGTATATATATATATATATATATATATATGTATGCGTGAGAATATTACAATGGCACAAAGTGTGTTTGTGTACGTATGTGTGTGTGTGTGATCACTAGTTCTAGAACAGACAAGATGCAAGAAGTAAAGCATACATTTATCATATATAATATATATATAAATTTAATATATATGATTCAGATATTGACACAACATTTTCATTTGCAGTAATTACTTAAGCTGTGTGTATAAGTGAGGGGCTGTCTGTGAGTGTGTGTTTGTGTGTGTGTGTGTGATGTGTGCTTTACTTATATTCATTGTTCTTTTAAACTCTACTGCTAAATACTGCTGGAAGCCTCAAAAATTGTTGCTATACTTAAGGTTTGCTGTCTGTTAATTGGTGATTGGTGATTAGTGACTGATAATTGGCGATTGGGGAGGGAGGTTCGTTTTATTTTCATTTTGTTTCTCAACATTTTATTTTATATCGTTTAATACTTTTTTTTTTTTGCTTTTTTGTTATGTGAAATGGAAATCTTATGCTTAAAATTGTATTAAAAATAACAAATATTAATAAAAAAAAAAATATAGAAAAATAAAAATATTTAATCGTATAGTATGTATATGTATACTCAATGTATGTATGTATGTATGTGTATATAAATATATATATAAATATATTTACAGAAGCCGTTTACAGCTGGTGCCTAGAAAGAAAGCTATATTCATACCAAGATCAGTTGTGAAAGAAGATAACTTTGGTTTTGAACTCAATATACATATATATATATCTATATATATATATATATATATATATATGAGTTTCATGTGCATGTGTGTGTGTGTGTGTGTGTGTGTGTGTGTGTGTGTGTGTGTGTATGTGTATGTATTCAAACATTGCTTACATTTAAGCTAAACTTTTACACTTCTCTCATGTCCTGCTAGACAAATGTTGTACAACTTAAAGCTAAAATAGATTTTTGAACAAAGAAAATTAACATTAAAAAAAATAATTTATATTGCACAGCATTTGAAACTTAAATTAAAAATTAGACAACAAATAATAATTATAATCAGAATAATTAACAAATTATATTAATTATTTATTAATTATTGTGAGTAATACTTAAATACTTTGGCACACATAAAACATAAGACATTTAATTGCCATCAAATCATAACTACTAAAATTATATATATGTATATATATATATATACATATATATATAAATATACATATATATGTATATATATATATACTTGTATATTGCACATAAGTTAAACTGTTTCATTCCCTCTTTGCCCAACTGTTCATCTCATTTTATTTTCTTGTGGAACCAAAAAACCGTTGACTGCTTTTTAATAATGTTTATAATATATATATATATATATATATATATACATATGTGTGGTATAAATAGTAAGAATATATATATATATATTATATACTATATATGTATACCGCTTCTAGTTTTTCCCCCCACCCCAAAAAACCGAACTAACACTTAGAATCGACATTTCTATATGCGTTGCTATATCTTTATGTTATCGATACTTTTTTCTTTGTAGCAATCGATGACATTTTTGATACATGTATATTGACAATATAGCCATTGTACCATATCTGCCTACTATTCCATTAATCATATTCAATAATCAAATGCGCTTTGAGCGTTCTACTTCCATTTTCATTTTTCATGCCACGCCTAAAACTAAGAAAAAAAAAATGTTACCACTTAGACATTGCCTGCTCTCACACTATATATATATAAGATGGATATAGGTACTATCCTATCTATCTATATATATCTAAGTTAAGATAAGATGTATATATATTAGTTTGAAACATAAAATTAATCAACAAATTTTTACTTAGAGTTGCCCATACTAAAAACATTGACAATAAGTGAAAATATCATCTTGTGTATGTATGAGTTGGGCATTAAGTGTATATATATGTGTGTATGTGTCGGTGTATGTGCTACATAGTATACTTAGATTTTATATATATATATATATATATATATATATATATAAACATACATTTGATATTGCTATTTATGAGAATATAGTTGTGTTTCATCGTTAAATTTGCATTGTGTAAACATGTTTACAAAATGAAAAAAAAACATTAAATATTTATATATATATATATATATATATATTATATATATATATATGTATATATATTTGTATATAAATATATATGTTTATATCTGTATATGTCTGGTAAATTTCGTGTGTTGCTCTAGTTGTTGTTGTTGTGTGTGTATACTACGCTTAGCCACTGTCAAGTGCTGTCTCTTTGCTCTACGCTCTTGATCAATAATAGTACATATATACTATATATATATATATATATAGTGTGATCTAGTATGTTATGTTATATATATTTATCGTTTGGTTTTATGCGATTTGCTTGGTTTTTTCGTATTGTCTGAAAGTGCTACGTCCTTTAAAACGCTAAACTAGATAGTATCGTGTTTTACCATTTCTAATAAAACATTCTATTTATATGTATGTTTGTGTGTGTGTTTGTGTCTGTGTATGTGTGAATTAGTTTTATAACAGAAATAATATATGTTAGATGTTAAACAATCATTTAGTTAAAGACTACAGCATATAACTAGTGCATACATATATCATAATAATATGATTATGCTATAGATAATATGTGTATAAGTATATATATATATATTTATATATGTATATATATATATATATATATATATATATAGTTATATATAGAGATATTCATTATATGTTATTAATATGTATGTGGAATTCTGTTCTGTAAATACTCATACTCGTACATCATCATATATATATGTATAAAATGTTAACAGTTACAAAGTTAACAGCTAACAGTTAACATTTAACAGCACTGTTAACACACATTAATGTAATTAATATTACATTTAATTTTCATTCATTGCATTTACAGTAGCTGCGCAATAACTGGCTCTATGAGACACATATGCTCCGCTCCTCGTACTGGTAAACGATTCAGACAGAAATGTCGTATCATATCCGGTACAGTTTCAAAGGGTCGACTGAATTGGCCCAATATATATTGGCCAGCTTCATTGCGCTGTATGCGCATATGCATAAAGCCTTTGGCGCCTCTGTAAGTAACAAGAGAAATAACAAATTTAATTATTTTAATTCATTTAATTTAAATTAAAGCAATCAAAATAAAAATATATTCGATAAAATGAATCAGTTTGTTTACTGGAATATGATCAGTTCTAACCTAAGAATTTACCTATATATAACACAACAGACAAAACATTAATTTCTTTTCAAAGAGTCAAAGCAGCTATAAGCTGTAACTATGAACTGTACTACGTATAACAATTCTATTAAATTTATTATACCAAATAAACTGTTATACACTGGATATATAGCTATACCATGTTTTCAATTAAACGACTGGTATATAAACAATAGTAAAATTATCATATTATCTGTGTTATACAATAAGTAATCTATTGATTACTATATATATATATATATATATGTATTATTTATATGGAAAATTGACATAATAAAACCTATATGTATAAAAATGGAATTGTTTTACAACGAATATGTGAAATGATCGTATAAAGCAAACTATGTTTAAAGTAAGTAAACTGGTATATAAATAATGCATAGAAGAATTATATGAATTGCACCGTGTGTAGAGCATATGTACTGTTATATAACAGATGTGGGGAAAATTGTAGCTGTAGCTTATGTGCATTACGTGCACTGTTATATGTCTGATTAAGTAAATAAGTTATATACCAGATGTAAA
Source organism: Zygothrica quintamaculata (assembly GCA_037044455.1). Lineage (NCBI taxonomy): Eukaryota > Metazoa > Arthropoda > Insecta > Diptera > Drosophilidae > Zygothrica > Zygothrica quintamaculata. Next base: position 164,918 of record JBAMBS010000356.1, on the reverse strand, counting down.
AAGAATCATATCAACTATGTCATAAGCAATCTGTAATACAACATAGATATGAAATAATTGTTATACAACAGATCTATATGAAATAAGCTATATGTATAACAACCGAACTGTTATATTACAGAAATATTAAAATAATTTAAACAGTCTTATATGTTTATCTAATGATCTGATATATAACAGATATGTGAAAGAATCATATCTGCTTATATAACTGATAATGGTACTATAATAGAAATTGTGGTGAACCCCAATTCTTACACTACAAATATATAGAAGAATCATACAAACTGTACTAAATGTGAGCTTTATATAACAGTTTTTTTGAAGAACCATGTAAATTTCACCCTGTCTTATATAAACTGTATATATAGCATATATATAGTAACTGTGCTATACATATACTTAGCAAACTGTTATACGAAGGCTTAATAACAACAATCTTTGAACTATTATCAAGCTGTTATATGACTTATATTAGGAAGTAATATAACAACTGTGCTATAAGCAAATCAAATGAAACTTCTTTAACTAAAAACTTTCTTCTTTTGGAACGTACTTAAGCGACAGGGAGTAATCCTGTTTGGTAGACTCGCAATTGCGCACCAGGAAGGATCCCTCAGCCAGTGGACGTAGCGTGGTTTCCGCCTCAATCCGTGTAATGGCGCCATGGTACCAACTGAAGGAAAGAAACAAATCATATTAATGATAGAGAAAGAGGTAAGAGAGAGAGAGAGAGAGAGAGTAAACATACCCCTGACGCTCGAGCGGAATGGTAACATCAATAAGATCAACAGCCGTTACATAACTCTGGTTAAAATTCATATTGAGCTCCTTGTGGCTACTCAGACCACGAAGATCGAGGCTACCAAATTGTTTATTCACTTGACGCGGCTCATTAAGATTCAACGTGAGATTCTGACGGAATAGCGTTGTGTCTGTGGATGTATTTAAGGAATGTATTTAGCAATTGAAATACTTGTAATTACTTGAAGTAATTAAGCAATAATTTGTATATAGATTTTAGTGTTGAGTCTTCTAATATAACTTACCCAGTTTACTGGCTAGCTTCTGGTCATCACGCATCGAATGACTGGAAGATGCCTGAGAGATGCCACTAGATTCCGTGCTATGGATTAGCTGATTATTAATTTCGGTTTGATTGGCGCGCAAGCGTCGTCGCAGCTTGGGCATATCGAAGGGCAGATCACCTAGATCCACGGAGGTGGCACTGCCCGATGTGCAGGCGGCCTCCTGTTGCAGCGTCTTGCGACGCCGCAATTTGGGCATATCAAAGGGTAAATCGCGCAACTCCTGCGGCAAAGCCGTTGACGTTCCACTGCTACCTCCCGCTGCCAAAGAAGCAACCCCCGCCGATGTCTCGCTAGCATTGGTGCCATTGCCCAGCTGCAGTTTGGGTAGCGTTAGGCGCTGTAGCGCCAGCTGCGGTGGCTTACCATCCTCACGCGAATGCAGTGAAATGCCGCTGTCCGAGCCAAGCAGCTCATCGGCCAGATGTAGCAGCGCCTTATTTGGTGGCGCTGTTGCACGCTGGCTGCCACTACGCTGCTTGCTCAGCAGCTGGACGGGCGTAGCTGTGGACAAAGTACCAATTGCAGCTGCATCAGCACCAAGTGCAGCAGCATTAGATGCAGAATTTGCATCTAAAACCTTGCCGAGGCCGGAATCATCACGTGCTGTTGCTGGTGCTGTTTGCGGCTGCTGTGATTGCTCGGAGGCGCTGGCCGAGGCTGGCTCCTGTGATGACTTGTCCGATATGGGACTGAGTACATGCAGCTTGGAGTGTAGCAGGACGGGCGCACGGAGCGGATACGCAACGCTTGAGCTGGCACTGCCGCTGCCGCTATCCGAGCTGTGCGAACTAAGTGAACTTGAATGGCGCGACTCAGAGCTGGAGGTGCTGCGATTACCCTCACTGGTACTGGAGCGCAATGATTCCATGCTGCCGCCGCTGCTCGATGTGGCAATACTCTCCGTGGAGCTATAATTGGGTCCGCCGCCATGCCGTGTTGCACGATGTACGGCGCCATGTGATGATTGCTGCAATTGATGTTGCTGCTGTTGGTGCTGCTGCTGATGTTGCTGGTGTGCATGTTGCTGGTGATGATGATGATTATGATGATGATGTCGCTGTTGATGTGGCTGTGCGCTGCGGCGTAACTCCAAGACTCGACCCGATTCCAGCACAAAGCTGCGCGGTCTTCGCTGCGGTGCTGCCGATGCCGAAGCAGAGGCTGAGACTGAGGCGGAGGCGGTAACGGAAGCAGAGACAGAAGCCGCTGCCGAATTCGAATTTGAATTAGTTGAAGGCGGATTAACATAGGCGCTATCGGTGAGACTATTATCATTGCTGCTAGCGCACAATTGTTGCTGCTGCTGCTGTTGCTGCTGTTGCTGATGTCGCAACGAGTGCAATGGCAGACGCAGATCTCGCAGACGCGGATGTGCCGGCTGTGCTGATGGTAAATTGGGTGCACTCTTTATGCTATTCATATAACGTTCGTGTTTGCCTGGAAATTTAATGGGTAACGGTGCCGTTGAGGGCGGAGAGGGCGTGTAACCGCGCACCGGCAATTGTTGCGTAGAGTTAGCAACACTCGTTGATTGCTGCTGCTGCTGTTGTTGTTGCTGCTGTTGTTGCTGTTGATTCTGATTCTGATTCTGTTGATCAACCTGACTAAGCAGCTGCAATTGACTAAGCTCAGCCTGCACCTGCAGCACCACCTGACCATGTGGATCATCAGGTGATTCCAGCTGCTGCTGCTGTTGCTCCTGCAATGCTTGATTCTTGTTATTTTTGGCCCGTTTACATTCGAGCCGGGTTTTCGGCTTGGCCATGCTGGACGGTGGTGGCTCATTGCCATTGCTTAGCTGCAATAATACCGAATGATTCGTTATGCGATCCACTTCATCCAAATCATCATCGGATTTGGCTATTTTACAATCGAAGGCCGTTTCATAGATTTGACGCCTACGGCTGGCCATGTTGTCCGAATCGTTATCTTCCTCAGCTTCGTCGTCGTCCTCGTCTTCGTCCTCTTCCTCGCCCTCGTCGGCTTCGTTCTGTTCGTCACCTTCTCCCTGCTCTAGCTTAGGTTCGTGTTGCTCCTGATTTAATTTCCCCTCCTCTGCGTCCACCACCTGTGCCCGTTGTTTGCTGCTATAAAGTTGTGCGCTTAAAGCTGCGGAATCGCTGCAATGGCTGGCTATTAACTGATTTGTTTTTGGCTTTAATTTTGGCTTAATTGATTTTGGCTTTGTTGCTGACGGCGCACACTCAATGCATTCGTGCACTCCATGCGGATGCACATAGAATATGCTGCGCGGCCGAAAGTATTCCTCCAGCTCATCAAGATCATCGCCCAGACCAACGTTAACGGAGCTGCTTTTATTTGGCGTTGGTATGCAGGCTCCACACACGGCTGCTGGGCCCAGCAGGCGGTGCGGCGGCATCGACCCACCCTCCGCAGTTGTCTCTTCAATGACCCCAGTTACCCCTGTTGCTTGTAGCGGTGGTGGACAACACTTAAGCAGCTCACCTTCACCGTCGTCACAATGCTGCAGTTGCAGCTGCAACTCACCACTGCCAATGGGCAACTGTTGCAATTGCCGTGGCTGTACGTTGCACGTTTTACGCACTAGTGCCAAAGCACGTGCATGCCACTCGCGTCGCTTGAGGCACTCGCTGCAATCCGATTCTTCCGAGGTGCTTGTGCTAGGCGTCTCACAACGTATAATGCGTACTCCTTCCTCCGTGAAGCTATAACGCTTGGGTGTCGATTGTTCCGTTAGTTGCTCCTCTTCGTAAAGTTGTTCCTGTGCGTTGTCAATTGGCTCGAGCTCCTCTCCACGCTGTTGTGGTGCATCCAAGCTGCTGCTCTTGCGACAACCTCCAAGCAAGGTCTGTGGCTGCGTTTGCTGCGGTGGCTCGCTGGCTGTTGATTGCCGACACTTTTGTTTTGCCTCACGGTCGAGTGTTTGCTGTTGCTTATCCTTGTCCTCTTTATCCTTATCCTTATTCTTATCCTTTTCTTTATCCTTCAATTTATCCGTCTCTTTATCGCGACTCTTGAGCAAATCTGAATAATAATAAGGCGATGGTTGTCGCTTGCTGTGCTCCGTTTGTGCCACAGTCAATTTACGCGGACTTCTCTGCAGTTGCGCCGGCAAGGGTCGCACCAAGTCATCCGATATGCTATCCGGTGAGTTTAGTAATGTACCCGTCTGATTGCCAGTGTTTGCAGCAGCAGTTGGTGGAATTGGGGGTAAGACTGTACGCTCAACTTCCTCATCAATGTCTGCCTCCTCATCGGAGGATTTTGGTGCGGAAGAATCTGGGAGAGGAAAGAGATAATTTGTATAAGTAATAAGTTGATTATGCTTAAATTAATTATACTTTAAGCAACGTCTAAGATCATTATCGAGTATGGAAGACCAGGCGAAGCAAAAGATTGTTGCTGCAGAAACATTATCCTCTGCGTCTTGCTATGATTTAACCAAAATATCCCTAGAAGTTCTTCCCTGTTTTCCCCCTTTTTAGACTTTGATTAAGAAACAACTTTAACTTCAGACAAATTTTTCATTTAGTTTTTAAGCTATTTTCCATTTTCCCAACAAGTCTCTGGGTTAATTGAGTCAGCAACGTTGCGGCTGCCAGCTAAATGAGCCACCAAAGGACCAACACCAAAGGACCAACAACAGTGAGACAACCACAGTAATTTTATACATCCCTAAGTAAAATCTAACACTAAGTTCACTGTCGCAGTCTATTAGACGCTTGGCTGCCCTACCCCAATGCTCACTCTACGTTCCATCCTTTCCTTTCCATCCTTTTTGTCCTAGTCAAATGGCTGCCAGTTGCCATTTAACGCCTGGCTGATCCTTGCAGTCGCAGCCAACTTCACAAACTTGTATTAAATTGCGGCAAGTGCGTTTTATTGTCCTCTTCTTGCATGTTATAATAATGCCACGACCCCTTACAATATACCTTTCACTTGATTTACCTGCTGCCTAAGTACTAGCTACCATTGAAAGCCCTAAAAAATAGGCTAAGGATTTTGCAATTTGGTTTTAGTTTGCCTTTTACCAACATGTTGCAAGCTGCTGCTGCTGCTAGCACTTACCAGAATTGTAATGGCTGCTGCGTTTATCGTTTTTGTGGTTACCGTTATTATTGTTGTAGGTGGAGTGTCGTTGTTGCTGCAGCTGCAATTGTTGCTGCTGTTGATGTGAATGTTGCTGCAGCTGCTGCTGCTGCTGTTGCTGTTGCTGTTGATGATGATGATGTTGCTGTCCGCGTGCTGTTGGTAGTGTTTGCAATTGTTGCAACTGCTGTTGTTGTCGCTTATGTGTTGGTACAGAGCGACGCTTGACCTTCTTGTGATAAACCTTTTTGTGTTGGGCGTGTTGACGCGTATCCTTGGGATCGGAATATCCTTCGATGAGCTTGACGGATGCTTGTTTAATATTGCTATTGGGTAACGGCGGATGTTGCAATGTTGCACGCTGCAATTGTTGCTGCTGTTGCTGTGGTGCAGCTGGCAACGTATTGTTGTTGTGCGCGTTATTACTTTGCTGTTGCTGCTGTTGTTGCTGCTGTTGCTGGTTGCTGTTGTTACAACTATTGGCAACGTTATTGTTGTTGCTGCTGTTACCCAAAATAGCTGCTGCAGCTGCCGCTTGACTTGGTAATGTTGCCAAAGGGGCTGGCGGTGGTGGCACTGCTGCTGCAGCTGCTACAACTGTCACTTGCTGTTGTTGCTGTTGTTGTTGCTGCTGTTGCAACGCTTGTTGGGCTTCGTTAAATGGCAGCTGTAAATGGAAAAGAATGCGATAACATTTTCATTTTCATTTCTTATTCTAATTCCAATTCTATTTTCATTTCTGTTGCTGTTGTTGTATGTGTTGCAGCTGCAAATTGTTGTTGCAACTAATTTGATTTACGTTTCAATTTCAATTTGCTTGCGTTTAATTGAAAAATGTGCGTGCGTCATGTGGATTTGCGCGTGGGCGTGGGCGTGGCTCGTGGTTGTTGCGGTGTCAATTCGTTTAACGCTTTTAGGTTTTCCTAACCCAACTAAAGGCCACATAAAAAAGCAACAACCACCTAACCACCCAACCACCTCAGCACCCACTCTACAAATTGACTGCAAAAAGTGGCTTTAATGCAGAGCTTTTCTTTTATTGCATTTTCCTTGAGAGATGTGTGAGTGAGACTAACATAATAAAACCATAATAAAAGTCGCAGTAAAACCTTATTTGAAAGTTTAATTAGGTGGCAACGCTGTAAAAGCCATGCAAAGAAACCAAACTACAAAATTGAGTGCACAAAAGCAAAATAGATTAATGCATTATCCATTGTATAGCCATATGCTAAGAGATGCCTTCCAGATACAATCTTAATGTAAAGAAATGCGAGTCAAATGGTCAGCAATATATCAGCTTATATGGTGCTATATATCGGGCTATATATCGGGCTATATATCGGGCTATATATCGGGCTATATGTCGCGCAATATATAAGGCAATATAAACTGGCAACACATCGGTTGAAAACCAATGTAAAATAGCAGGTAATATATCTGGGAATCTACAATAAAACATCTCACATACTATGTATGCCAGATATCGCAAATTATAGGAGACAATATGTTAGGATACATCTGGGATCAGGTATAATACCTGACAATATATTCGCATATATTTGGCATTAAATTGAATAATATAAAAGGCTATATGTCAGTTTAAATCAGGCCTTACATCAAACACTCAATATAATAATAAACCTGGAGATATACTAGGATATATCAGGCGTTTTGTAGGCAAACAAATCGGTCAATATAACAGACATATTTTGTGATTTCCAATATATATATATATATATACATTATACTTTGTGTATATAACAGAAGGTCTGATTAAGAGCTGATCGTGCACTATATCCGACAATATATCAGGATCAATCTGGTAGATTATCTAACACAATGTCAATCAGAAATATACTAGACAATATACTAGAATATAGTAGAATATATATAGCATTATATCATGAAATTACTCTGGTAAAACAACATGATATATTTTGCAATAAATCAGGCAATATATCAAGCAATATATCAGGCAATATTTCAGGCATACGCGGCAAATTATATTTTAAAATAAAAAATTTGTGGATCTATCGCACTCTAAATAAATGTTAAATAAAAATTTTCATCTTAGTTTTAAATATAGATTTCTAAAGTGAGTAATTTATCGATAAATTTGAGCTGTCTCTGACATAAAGCAAAAAGTTGAAAAACCGGTAAATCCAATGTGATCAAATTTATATTTATAAGTGTATCTATTTTTATTTCAAAGTTTGTCCAATTTACTCAAAACATATTTCAGAACAATTTTAAAATAGGTTTATCGATAATAAGTTGTAATCGTTTAGTCTTTATCGCATACTTTCAGTTATTTAAAACTTACTATAATTCATTTTAAACTTAACTCCAAGCCAATACCTTACATATAATGTATCATTTAACATTTTAATTATGCTGAGAATAAGTATCATATAGATAAATATGACATATAAATCTCAGAGTTAAATATATTACTGTTATTTCATTATCAAATTGTCTCATATATCCTTTTGGCAAAAAGGAAATCAATGTGAAATGTCAATTTATGTCTGGGCAGATGATGAATGTAAAACAATTTTTCTTAATATCAATTTTCCTTGCTGCTTTCAATTTATAACGAGCTGCCGAGTATCCTGTGGCCAGTGACCAGTGTCCTTTATGGACTGTGTCGAGTGACCAATGTCAGATATTGTTCTATTGTTCATCTTACGTTCCAGAGAGTTTCGACAGCATCCGAGTAAATGACAAATATCTGCACATAACAAAAGTGCAACATCAGGTCGCACAACAGCAACAACAGCAGCAACATTGAATGGCATTAACGTGTCCCTAATGTGCAGACATTATAAGCACATCATGCTCCATGTTCATGTCCTGATAGAACACAACAACAGGCAAATGTATGGAGAGTGGTGTCAATAGGGTGGTTGGGTGGTTGGGGGCTGATGGGGTTGGGGATTGCCGTAAATATGCGCATTATTGTTAAACATAAATATCCGTTACATGGCTGCCAATGCGTTGAGGGCCCTTTAAGTGGGGTTTGGGCTATGTTGGGGCTCGGCTGGGGTATCAGCATGTTGCAGGCGGAAATTGTTGCCAATGTCCAGAACAACAATAGCAAAAGGCATATCACATTGCGAATAGCAGCAACAATAGCAACAACAACTGCAGCAGCAGCAGCAACTTAGCAGTATCCTTGCGCTGCTTTTGTTGCTGTTTGACTTGAAATTGAAAGGAATTTTTAATTGAAACTCATAAATTAAGCGTCAACTGCTCTGCTTCTCAATTCTCATACCAAATTCTCAATTTGAATTCGTATTTGTTTCTGCTTCTTTCTACTTTCCTCAATCTACTGCTCAATTTTCTCATTCTCATCAACTGCTCGCAGCGCATACAAAACACTTTTAATGAGATTGGGCTGAGGAAACCAATGCAATGCAGCCATATAATATATATCCTTACACACATACATATATACATATATATATATACAGATATATATTGTATATATAATCGAGTAAAAGTATATTTCCATCTGTGTCTATCTTATGTTGCCCCTAGCAGCAGCTCGAGCTGTGTTTGAGGTTGCATGCAGCTCGCCAGGTTGCTGATAAATCAACTCAGCTCTGTTCAAGTCTCATAAATGCGGGTTATACAAATCTAAGCACACACACATACACACAAATAGTACACACACCCAGATATTGCTGATGGGGTTGATTTAAGTGAGGAATATGTAAAGCAAAATAAATATATAGATAGAGATGATTCAATATTTATGCATTTGCTGACTGAACACCGTATCCTTTGGGGCAAACTGTACCTAGTGTTAAAAAGTGCTGAAAGAAGCACTGAAAACTGCATGAAAATTATGCCAAGCTAAGGTTTAACTAATAATTCATGGTATAAGAAAATGTTCTTATGTTTATTTAGTATAAGCTAGGATAACAACAACGATAATAAAGTATCTATATTTCCTAAAAAAAAGTGGCGCTGCTTCTGCTGGCGATATTTTATGTGAATTACACATCTCTAGCACGGATTATCCTGACTTGAGAGCACACGGAATTCGTTAGAATTGAAATCTTGTACACATATTGTGCACACATATTGCTCCTTAAATATTTGTCCTTGATTATCGGCAACGTGGAATTTATATATATATAAAGATATAGTTATAAAAAAATCTGCTATCCACTTGCTTCGCCTACGAATGTGTCTTCCAATCAATTGACCGTAGGGTGGGGGGTGGTGGGAGAGGAAAGCACAAACAGGACATGCCAGAAGTGAGTATTAGGAAGCAAAATAACTTGGGGTATGCTTAAATAGGGTTTGCCTTTTGGGTTTGGGCATGGGTTCTTCAGACTAGACAAACTACAATCAAAATGGTTAAACGTATGGGCTGACTCTGACTATGTCTGTTCGTCCTTGTTCCTTGTTCCTTGTTCATTGTTGTTTCTGTTGTTGTTGTTACCAGAGCAACGTGATTCTTATGCTCATGTTAATGAAAACGTTTGCCAAATGATGTTCCTGTTAATGTTGATGACGCTGGTGATGATGATGATGACGACGATGACTATAATGTGTATGTGGCAAGGAGCAAACAGGAACTAACGAGCTGTATGCAATATTGAAGCTGTGTTTTTTTTTGTTGTTCATCCTTTTCGAAACAAAAAGAAAAGAAATGAATAGACACGTATAAACGAATGCTCTCTACTTTCTACCTAACCTAACATCCTTCCAACTACCTTTTATTCCCTCTCTCTCTCTCTCTCTCTCTCTCTCTCACACTGTCTTTTGCTATTGTTTGTCTTTTTAATGAAAACTAAAGCTAAGCCCAAATCCTTCAATCTTACATAACTTGTAAAGCATTATACATATATATTAATGAATCGTAAGCTAAGTCTTGCCTACGTTCGTTAGTTATATATATATTTTCTCTTAAATAGTCTAAGCTAAAGTCTCTTTATATAAAAAAATTATTTTAAATTTAAATCGATAATTTCTGCTTTAAATTTCAAATAAACATTTAATTTTTATTTATAAATATTTTAATTATTTTTAAATCTGGCAAGAGTATACAAAGTACGTTGTTTTTGCTGCGATTTTTTTGTGTGCTTTTCATTAAAATTTCCACCGCGAGTAGTTTCTAAGCCAGACAAAGCGGCGTATGAGTAATATTTGTGTTGTTCAGCTGTAAAACACAACAGCGGTAGCAAAAGGACTAGCAGTCAACTTATTGAAATAAACAAAAACTCCATAGTTAATACACATACACAACACACTCACACACACACACACATATATATATATATATGTACATGTTGTATGCGGCTTTTGTTCATTGTGAGTTAAAGCCGCTGAGTTATCGCTGATATTACTCCATGGAGAGTAATAGAGGACACTGAAGAGTAGCATCAACAGGGACAACAGCAGCGGCAACAGCAACTCCCTAAAACATTTGACGACTCTTACCAAGTGCACTTCACAATGCCAGACTAGACCAGGAACAGAACAAGGCAGGAGCCGGCAGGACTATGGAGTTTGTTGCCAACGTTTTCACATATTGAAAAAAAAAACGCGCGTTGCCATTAAAACGTGTGCCACAAAACGACATGGCAGCATCAACAGCATTTATATGGCACAACACACACTCGCACACACACACACATACACACTCAAATAAACACAGCCTAAAGGTTGTCTATGGACACGCGTCGTGGCTGTTTACGCAAAACAAAAGTCATAAGATAAAATTACATTAATAACTGTGGAAACGGAAGCAATGAAAGCAACAAGAGACAGAGATAGCAAAATAAATAGAATGTAAGGGAAAGAGACAGAGAGATAGCAGAAATATATGTTTATGTATGAAAAAAGAGGAAGTAGAAAAAAATAGGCAGAGAACGAGATAGGTAAAGTGAAGCGAGAGCAATCATATGAAAAGCAGCAGCAACAGAGAGGAACAAAAATGGCCTGCAGATTGAAGTTTGAGTGGGCGCTAAACGTTGTCGCTTTGGGCCATTTGGTCTATTGGGAGGCTATTAGGCAGTAAATGGAGGGCTACTCAATGATAAAATGAAAGAGAAAAAAAAACAGAAAGAGAAAGAGAGAGAGAGCAGAAGTGTAGCTCAAAGACTAGCCAAAGCGAAAATGGGACGTACTTATAGAGTTATGTGTGAGTAAGTGATACATTTGTAGAAGAAAGTGCAAGAAAAGTTACCAATTATTTGTATCAGTTACAAGTATGATTAAGCTTCAGTTTAGTTAGTAAATAACTTGTCAATAGTTATTGATTAAAATAAATTCTAAAACAATTGCTAAAATGTTATGTAAAAACACTTTTTAGTTACAAAGTTTAAGGAAATGAAAGCAAACTACAAAAAGTTCAATATGCAGCCAGTAAAACGTTTACGATTGTTGCACATATAATACACACACACAAATATATATATATATATTTATAGTATTGAATGTTGCATATGCCACAAGGTTTACCACAATCTTAAAACCAATGAAAACATTTACGGCGCAATTTGAAGACACATTCATAAGCGATGCTCATATGCATACAACAACACCAACACACACACACAATACGTGTGTATGTGTGTGTGTGTGTTGTACCACATGGCTGGCGGCTAAACAAATTTCAATAAAATGAAATTCAAGTGGCAGGCAACATTTTTTATGCGCCTCATGCGGCGCAGTGTTCGCTTTCGTTTTCACTTTACGACCAATATGCAAAGGGACAACACCAACACCAACAGCAACAGCAACAACAACAGCAGTAGCAATAACGACAACAATAGAAACAACAACAACAATAAGCAGTATACAAAACAATACACAAATATATATATATATATGTATATATTGAAATATATGTATAAAAAAGAGAAGAGAATAAAAATATTTCGTATGGGAGCCATAAAAAGTGAATTCCAACTTTGCCCCGAAACGCAGCTTTTTTTTGCGGACTCTCCGAGATAACGCGCTGAGATTTTAGCTGGGGTATTGAGTGTTGGGGGGGGGGGCTCTGAGGGGAGTGTGTTTTTGTTTGAGTATTGCAAGGGGATGTAGGCAGGGTTGAGTCTGTGGCAGGCACTGCCATTTGATTTGTGGCACCATTTGCTGCAGCCTGAGGTTTACTTGCCGCCTAACACCTCCCCCTCCCACCCCAGCACTATGGCGCTCCTCCCTATTTACCTACCTGCCTCTCTTCGTCTCTCTCTCCCTCTATGTCTTTCTCTCTTACTCCATATCTATAATACTAAGTACTTGTATCTCTGGCTCTTTCGCTTCGTTTTTTATGGCTAGTCACCCGCTGGGCAGCTCCATTCAGTTGAAGCTCCTTCTACCTTTTTCTTTTTCCTATTTTTTTCTTTATTTTTTATTTTTTTTTGCAAATATTTAGCCAATAGTCCTTTGCATTGTTTGTGCGAGCCTTTTGTTCGTCCTGGCTAAATAATCAAAGAGCAGGCAAATGGGCAGAGCGGCTGAATGATAGCAATAATAGGGGGGGGGGGAAATGAGAAAATGCTTTTCATTATGCGCATTGCTGATGCGTCGTCAATATTGTTGCTGCTGGTGTTGTTGCTGTCCTTGTTGTTGTTGTTGCTGCTACTGTTGCGTGCAGTTTATCAATTAGCCGCCTGAAGGCAGTTAATTGCTTTTTACCAATATATATAACCCACCCACAGCCCCTTCGGCAGCTTCTACCCTTATACCATAATTCATATGCTGCAGCTGTGTACTTAAAGCCCTAATTGAAGTCTGACAACTTTTTAGCAGCAACTTAACAGCAACAGAAAACTCTTTTGCAACGTGCCACAGATGGGTGAAACGCTCAAAGGATCAACGACAATTTAGTCGATAACGATTGCAAGGATAACAAACGGTAGAAAATGGAAGAAAGGAAGGTGCAATGCGAACAATGAGGAGAACCGTTTTTATCGATAACAATGTGACGATAATACTGTGCCGATAACACTGTATAGTGTATAGTTGTTAAATATATTATAAATAGTTTATGTTATGTTTTCGGACAGTTTATATGCTTCATAATAAATGTTTCAAGTATCTGTGACTTAAATGTATGCAACATGGCAACAAAGTTGTGGCAAACAACTATTTAATAACGTCACTTGGCAGCACTTACCACGTTTAAAAGCAACTTAGCTCTTGACAGCTGCTTTACAGGATGACAACAGCTCAGTAAATAACAGTTAGACATTAACAGTAGGACACAAAAGTTTAGTTTATTGTTGAACAGTGATAATAACAGTCACATAAGAATAGTGAAACTGAAATGTCACATGACATAATGTAAGCAATAATGTAGTGTAGGAAAGTGTTACAATAACTGTTGGAATCATGAGAGAAATATGACAGCAGTTTCATAGCAAATTATAGTCTGGTATAAACAGTTAACTATATAGAACAATGATATTGTGACAAGAACGGAGAAATGGCAGCATTGTACCTAACAGTGTGATAAGTAAAACTGCAGACTGTTAAGTAATGTTAACACTACGTGACACTAACACTAAGTGACGCTAACAAACCGTAAGCTTAACAGTATATGAGGTTAACAGTATATGAGGTAAACAGTATGTAGCACTAACAGTATGTGACGCTAGCAATATGTGACGCTAAGAGAATATAAGGCTAACAGGTGTGTGATGCTAACAGTGTGTGATGCTAACAGTATGTGACGCTAACAGTATGTTATGTTTACAGTATTCGATAGTATAGTAGGTTAACAGAAAGAGACTCTTACAGAGTGAAGGGCATTATATGAAGCTAACAGTATATGATTTTAACAGTATGTGACGCAAACAGTATGTAACACTAACAGTGTATGCAAACAGAATGTAAAGCTTACAGTGTGTATTGCTGATGGTGCACTATGTTAATAGAATGGGGTAGTATTAGTAGTTTTCTTAAATTTATAACTGAAACGTTGAGTGTAACAATTGCAGTCTATAGTTAACAGTTTGATCATAACTGTTATCATAACAGTAGAATGTTAACAGCACTTGTTTAACCGTAAATCAAGAAACTTTTATTTTCTATGCAAAATCAAAAATCAATTGCAAATTTACTGAGAGATTTTGCCAAACTTTTAACTTAATGTATGCCAAGAGGCTATAAAGGTAATCATATTCCCATTTATAAATATATATGGAAGTATAAATATATATATATAGGTTTATAGGATAATCATTATATAATAATGTTAACGCTTTTTCATTAACTTACAAATTCAGTTTGTGGGCTTGGTGCTATCCAATGCTCCGGATTCGTTGGTATTGCCTCGGCTAGGCAGGGATCGAAACTGGACGGTCGTTTCTTAACAAAGTCTACAGGCAGGCTGTAATCATCACAGATGGCAATCTGTAAAAGTAAAATAAGGAGAGAGAGAGAGAGTGAGATAGGCAGATTAAGTTAGGCACAAAAGTAAGAGTGAGACATTGAATGAACGTCAAAGAGAGGGAGAGAGAGAAGAGAAGGAAGGTGAGTAAAAGCCATCACGCAATTTGTATGCTAAAAATAACATTTTCAAGTTTGCAAATTGTGCACACACGCCAAGTGGTCACAGCTGTGTGTAACCTTCATACACGCATACATACACTCACACACATACACACATGCACACACATACATATAGGCATACATAGGCATACAGCCCTTCGCTTTGAGCGTATTTTTGGGTTGCATTTGTAAACAGAATAGAGAAGTGCTGCGTCATCAAAAGTGTTAAGAACAATGGTTAAATTACAGTTACAATTAAAAATGGCGTCTCCCTTTGCGTTTGCCATTGCCTAACGGTTCTCGCTAAATCTTTGCTCAAGTGCATAACGCCCAATATAATTGTGTGGGCGTGGCGCAAATGTGTTGCACACATTAACTCATACAAACAACAACAACAAGAACAAAAAACCATTAAAAAGACATTTTCATATATTCTTTTTCTTCTCTTTCTATTTCATTTTTTCTTTCTGTTTTTCTCTTTCTTTTCAATTAACGTTAAGTGAATGTAAACTGATGAACACTTCTACTATATAAAAGAATTTTTATATATATATACTAAATGGTATAATATCGTACAGTATATATCGGTTATAAGATGCACAGCTTATATGCAAATATTGCTTAAATGCAAAATTATGTTTTTTTTAAACATCATGGAACTATTTACAATTAAATGTAACCTCGTTAATGCAAAAAAATGTCTTATAAGAAAATATTATGTATAAAGAAATAAAAAATCGTTCATTTGGAATCAGTTCATACAAATTTTTTTTATCGTTTTTAGACAAATAATAAGCTGTAGGACAATAATTTTAAAATTTTTGATCTCATTTTATATTTAACATTCTGTTTAATATTTTTTTTACAGCTGACGAACAGCATAAAATACAAATCATTTATATACAACGTATTTGTATATAACTCATGAGTGCTTAAAAGGAAATATCGAATATATGCAAAAATTTTCCTGCATTATAGGTTTTGCATATAACCGGTATGTACTGTATATTTAAAAATACCTCACTGATTATAACCTTTTATAGCTTTCTGGGGTCGGAAGGATCAGTAGTAACGTTTGGCATCAAAAATTAATAAAGAAACAAAAATAATATTTTTTTAATTTTTTGCAATTTTGTCAAGGGGTAATACTTCAAAAATTACAAAAATTTTCAATGACTCAGATTTAAATAAAACCAATTGAATTTGACAGGACAAAATCCCAGGACTCTATAAAAGTATATTCTTTTAAAATCGGACAAAAATTGGCTGAATTAGGGCTAATTTAAGTGGACAAATTGTAATTTTTAAAAAAAAACGAAAATTTTGTTTAAAAACGGCTAAAAAACGCTATATGTATAGAATGCTTAAGGGAAGGGCTAAAGCGGCTTGGATTGGTTTTCATATCATATCAAAAGCAAATTAAAATTCATTTGACAACTAAATGCAGCATTAATAATCGATTGTTTATATATCGTTTATCAATAAATCGATTATATATAGTTTATTTATAAATCGATAACACATATCGTTTATCAATAAATCGATTGTATATGTATATAGTTGATCAATAAATCGATTATATATATATCACTTATCAATAAATATCGTTTATCAATAAATCGAATATGTATATATATATATATCGCTTATCAATGAATCGATTATATATTTATCGTTAAACAATAAATCGGTTGTATATATATATATATATCGTTTATCAATATTTCGATAGTAACTATTGCTTATCAATCAATATTAAATGCCTTTAACATTTTGATTTAACCAAAAAAAATTTAAAAATATTTAAGTACAGACGTTCACTTAGCAATCATGGATAACTTACAATTATTCTTATAATATAATGTATTTAATTCTATATATAATATGGAATATATCTTTACAAATTATTTATACAATTTTCTGTAATATAAACTTAGAATTTCATCGAATTTTCATAATTTGTCCGATAAATTTCTAAACTTTCTTTTAATGTAAAATTAATTTATAATCTACTGTCTTAAATGTTCACTTCAGAGACTAGGTTTAAACAATTATTAAAGTTAGTATAAAAATCAAGTATGAGGATTAATATTAATACTTTATGGTGTTGTAGATGTTTCTTGCTATTTCTCTCTTATTATATGGCACAACTTTCTTGCCAAAATTTGAATTTTCTGGCAGTCAAAAACTTATCAATCTATATAAAATTTTATATCTCAATATCTTGGCATATATATAGTATATATCTGTTGTTGCTAAATGGGTAAAGTTTTGTGCAAGCTCATAAGCTGCTGACTGACAATGAGCTTAATAAACTTTGAATTAAAGCTTAACGATTGCCAAACGAAAGTTGTACCATAAAATTGAATTGAAATGCACAAAAAATGCATCTGTCACTGTCACATAACGAGTTATACCTGCGTGTGTGAGTATATATATACATGTGTGTGTGTGTTTTAGTGTGTGTAGCTGGCAATGCATCTATTATATGCTTAAGTGAAGACTGATGCAGTGGGAAGAGTGTAGCGGGTAAATGGCAAAAGTTTCACTTATAGCTACCTCGAAGTACAATTGCAAGCGATAAAGTTGACGACAATTGCGGCAATACCATTCCAGGCCAGAGCTAAAGGAGTGACTGCTGTTACCAGATAACTGTTCGTAACTCTTGGAGTAACTGTTAGGATAACTGTTGTTGGGCCGTAACTCACGCGCCAGCTCCCGTGGGACATTGACACAGGTGGCGTGAAAGGGCCAGGCACAGGGACCAGCACACACAACGTAATCCTCGTTGCCAGTAAAATCAATCCAACAGCGTCGACAGAACATTTTGCTAATAATTTTTTGGCTGGCAGTGGAGTCAGCAGAAGGCAGCAGGATAAAGCTGCAGATGCAGAAGTCTCATAGGACAAACACTTAAGAAAATTACACAAAATGCTCACAGTGAAAGGACACAGTAAAGGAGTAACCTAAGGAGTATATATTTTGTAGTAACCAAGAGGTAAAACAACAAGACCAGATGTTATATACAGAAGTTCAGGTGTTGACAGGGCAACGGATAACGCGACACTAACCAAACGACACATAGAGGATGCGACGGATGTCACGGATACCAACTATGTAGAAAAAACTTTTCATTTTATCTTTGCTGCTGCTACTGTTGGTGGTGCTGCTGTTGGTTATCCTTATGCTGATTTTCCTGCTGTTGCCCCTGGGGCAATCTCTTTTCAAATTGAAAGGCCAATCATACTTAATGAAGGCAGTTGGTTAGTGTGCATTCTGTCACTAATATTTACTACGCTCTACCTAATATACAACCTAGCCTAATCAACTGCTGGTATACTCTGGAAATCAGATGCACAATAGACTCTTCAACACAAATATACAAACAGTTAATGGACATATTCAAAGAAACCAGATGAAGAGAATACTGAATAGGTATATGAAACGGAGCAGTAAATAGATCTTATAAAAGGATATCAGTTGTTCTCTAAAAGAGATCTTTAAACAGGATACAGGAACTAGCTTATAACTTGGGTGAGATCTTAGTATACACTTCTTGGGATAGGATACCTCCTAGAATAGTTATTATGATATATATTAGGACAACTTTTATTATATATCTTAGAAAAAATCTGAGGAAATATTTGTAGGAATAATTGTAGTAAATAATTGTGGATGGCTTCGCAGCAAATATTTAGGAAATTCAGCTAAAGGTGCATCTAGAGAAAATGACACAGTTTGGGAAACATCTTAGGAAAAACACATCTTGGAATATATTCACGAAAAATCTTAGAACAATTTCCAGAAGGGATTTTAAAAGATGTCCTAGAGCATATCTTAAGTAAAGTCTTCGTAAATTTTATTATAATTAAGAGAAGGAAATTTGATAGCAACAAATACAATCAAGGAATAAAATGATTTGGGTGAAAATGTAGGAAGAGGAAATAGGGAAAAAAGCAATAGAAACTGATTCAATTTTTATTAATAAACATAGAGTTAATGAGGTTTTTAATGATCATTATATAATTCATGATATATTTATTCAAAATTGTAGAGGGAACTAATGGAAAGCCAATGCATAAGGTTTAGGAAAGTCAAGCTAATTGGAATATGTATGGAGAAGGATAAGGAAATATAATATTATTATATTATATATCGTATCAATAATATTATGTATCATATCAAATACTAGTTTATATCCTTATTTTCCTTATCTTCCTCAATATTTAGTACTTAACTATAAGAATGAGGGCTTAATAGATTTTCTTATGGATAGACAAGCCAAGATTATATGAATCGATTGAGTTTATCTTATGAAATTTATAATATATATATATATATATATATATGAGTATGAATAAAACTATGAGTCGATAGACGAGTTCTGAGTATGGGTTTAAAAAATCGTAATTGTAATTTATAGTTATTACAGGGCATTCAGGGAGCGGGTGGACAATTGAGCCCAACCCAATGGCAGATGAGTCATACAATTGCTGAAGAAGCTACTCATTGGCCTAACAGTAGAGGAAGAACAAGAAGTAGTAGTAGGAGGAGCAGAAGCAGAAGAAGAGGCAAGTCACTGTGATTGCCAAGTTGTTGGCATACTCTTTAGTTGGCTTTGATGTGCAGCCATAAAAAATGCATAGCCAACAGCCATTAGCCACCATCGGCCTCAACAAGAGGCTGGCACGTGTCCACACCCCATCTCCATTATATATATATATATATATATATATATATATATATATATATATATATATCTACCTATATTTCCATCTTTCTTATAGACCGCCTCATCTATTACCTGATGCCACCCACCAAACACAAGCAAACACACTCACACACCCATACACACACACAGCTGGTTGGCCTCAGTGTCGGGTCGAGTAAATATCATAAATTTTAAAGGCGGCGTTAATGCGGCTCGTTTCAGCTTCGAGTTGGCAGCTATCCGTTGAACGTTGAATGTTGAACGTTGAGAACGTTGCACATTAAATGTTGCACGTTGAACATTGTTAGTTGCATACAGCCTTGAAGCTTGTAGCAAGCTCGCGTTAGCCAGGCATTTTAGTGGCAACGTCCAAAGACAGACAAATACTGGCGCATAACCGCAGGCACTTTGGCAACGCGCCCGGATCCGGTATTAGGCGCACAAAGGACAAAA
The DNA here is from genome assembly GCA_037044455.1 of Zygothrica quintamaculata. NCBI lineage: Eukaryota > Metazoa > Arthropoda > Insecta > Diptera > Drosophilidae > Zygothrica > Zygothrica quintamaculata. The sequence goes on along the minus strand of JBAMBS010000356.1, from coordinate 145,076 downwards.
TGCAATGCAAGTTGCTTGCAACGTCATTGCTCTAACTGTAAATGTAACTGTAACAGTAACTGTGGCAGAAACTGTGGCTATAACTGTGGCCACATGTTGCCATACGGTGTATGTGCCAGCTTTGACATAGTTTGTTGCACAGCTTTTCCTATGTATTCACATTACTTTTTTTTCTCTCTCTCTCTTTCTTCCTTTTTTTGTGCTTTTCCTTTTTGGTCAGGATAGGATATCAAACTGGCTGCTAGTTGGTTTTCAACTTAATTTCTGTGGCATATTGTGCTCAGATTGCAGCTGCAAATGGCATCACAGATGCCAAGTTACAATGATAAATGCTGTGTGTGTGTGTGGTAAGGTGACTTTATGCAACAGCGAGTGTTGCATGAACTATTGCAGTACAGTTGACTCCCAAACAATTCCGTCTTTTACAGTCATTGATCTTCCAGAATAACTTTTACACAAACTGCTCTTAAACTAAACAAGAACTTACCGAGTTAAATTTTACTTTGAGTCCTAGAAGGATCTTACCTAACTTCTGTCAAGGATATGATAATCCATCATCCTGTAAGGAAAACTTATGCATAACCCTTCTAGCTATTGAGTATAAAATCTCATCTAATTCTATTCAATCAATTCGATCAATTTGTATGCCAGGATATTTCAGTCAAAGCTCCTACGAGACAGTGACTCCGTTTCTACTTCTGGCTTTAACCTAAAAAAGTATAATCAACTCTAACCAAATTTTACTTACTTGAGTTCATAATCTGTACTTTGTTTAATGAAAATTCTAACTCTTGTATCTACCCTCGTTGTCTAACAACGCTGTCAGTTCTATTGTATTTGTTATCCTTTGTTGCTGACTGTCAAAGTCGCGCACTAATTGCAATTAGCAGCAATCTGAAAAACAACTCTAGAGCTACACTTACACTCACACACACACACACACATACTTATACACACATTCTTTGACCTTTTTTGGAAGTGTGTATGTTAAGCCATTTGCTTAATTGATTGATTGATTGATTGAAAGAAAGAAACAAAAATGTTTAGCTGATTGATTAAGTAAGCGAGTCGCAATGCGCTTTCAATTACCAATTACAACAGCACCAACAGTTGGCCAGCGACTAACAACAACATAATGTTACTTGGTTAGTAAAATTTATATATAGGTGTTTAGGGAAAGGGGTTAGGGGGCTGTTGAAGCCATGCAGCATGTTGGCCTTTAACGCTCAATTGATTTGTTTACACTGTGGCACGATTATAGGTAAAATGTTCGCCCTCGATATGGAGCGTCAATTGCTTTATGAATTGTTTACACGAGTTAACCAATTGGAAGTGCTACACACACACAGACAAACACTTCTGCAACGCTTCAGAGAGTTGCTTATAATTGTTGCCATATTATGCAATGTGCTCCCAAAAGTATACAACATAATTTGTTAAGCATATTTACTCAATATATCTTAGGCTGGTAACGACTGACTTCTAACTCTTTACCATATAACTATACAAACTTTCTTACGCATATCCTATATATATATATATATATATATATATATATGTGTATATAAGTTAAGCTTAGTTGTTACAAGTTTGATATAGGTTATTGGATTGTCTCGCGCAGCTTTAGACTTGAAGCTAAGCTAAATTTCTCTCCCTCTGCTTTTACCTCTTACACTTCCTTTTCGTCTCTTCCTTTTTGCTTTTGTTATGGAATATTGTACTGTGACAAGTCCTGTTTCCTTTTGGGCCGCTTTGGGTGGGTTATTTATATTTTGTTTTTGTTTGTATTTTGTTATTTTTTGCTTAACTTCAAGTGCAGGCCATTAAAAATGGCCGCCAATGAGACATTTGGGAGTAAAAAGTTTGAAGTGCTTCAACTGAATGTTGCTGTTGCTATTGCTACTGTTGTTGTTGTTCAGCTAAAGTCAACGCCAAAGACCATAGTCGTTAGACCCGTAGTACTATAGACAGACCCATAGACCCTCTGTGCAATGTGACCAGAAGCTGTATTCGTATCCAGGGTTTCAACTTATGTTTTGGGTTTGGATTTCAGTGCGCATCGCAACGCAACGCATCGCAGCGTTCATTTTTTTTTTTTTTTTGAAGGGTGTCATCGACTGACTGGCGACTGTTGACTGTCGACTGCTGTTTGATGCGCCCTGTACGGCACTTTGACTCCGCGTGTCTATCGTGTCTGTCGGGTTGTCAGGTGGTCGTTTTGGGTGGCTGCAACCTGGGGTTGCGCCATAAATTTTAATTAAATATTTTTGGCATTGTGTATGTTTGTCTGTGTGTGTGTGTGTGTGTGTTTGTGTGTTGTTGTTGTTGTGTTGATTTTAAAGCATCGTCACAGACAAGTGAAATGTGGCGTAAATCCTGGCGCATATTCCATGCTAGAGTCAGAGATCAAGAGGATCCTCTTCTGGCACCACTTCAAATGCGCACCACCTGACTTTGGCTAAAAGTCTATAAATTTCAATGTCGCAACCACGCAACCACTCAAACCATTTGTGCGTCATGCGTGGACTCCTTCGAGGGTTGCTTCTAAAGGCAGTGAGATACAAGGCGGCACATCTGAGCGCAACGCAGAAACTGAACAACGTGGAGAGAGGGGAGCGGGAGACGGCACTGGCGTGCCATATAAATTGTTTGGCAGGGAATTGTACCCAAAATGAAAATTGTAAAAAAAATGAAATTAAAGGTGGTGCAGAATGGGAATGTTGTATGTGGGGGAAACGGGGGCGGAACGATGGGTCAAAACCGTAAAATAAATAAATTCATTTGTGGCTGCCGGCCAAGGACGGGTTCAGTTTTAAATACTCTCAATTTTGTACACATGTTGCCAAATCTATGTAACTCAATGTGTGTGTGTGCATGTATGTATATGTGTGTGTTTGTTTGTATATTTTGTACTTCCTGTTTGACGCTACACTACACGACACTCAACGCCTGCTGCCTCACAGCACACAGCGCACAGAGCACCCAGCACCTGCCTCAATCCTACCCCCGACCCTCCCCCGACCATTCCCCTCCTTGTTTCATTTTGCAACCCGTTTGCTACACTACAGTTGAGCGCACATTGGAAATTGTTCTGCTTGTGGGAGCAGAAGTTGTGTGTGTGTGTGGGGGGGGGGAGCAAGTAAAGGGTTTACATCAAGCGGTACGGATGGTGCACCACTCTATTATTATTGTTGTTGTTGTTATTGTTGTTACTGTTATTACTGTAGTTGTAGTTGTAGTTGTTTGTGAACTTTGCAGAAATGCAGTGACCGGAAAGCTGTAATATCCAATCGCCACTTTATTTGTCGTACTGTGAACCACAGTTGTTACCTCTGATTGGTGGCGTCTGCCGCTGTTCTTGCTGCAACTTACAACATTTGGTGGAGTTGATACAAGCAAAATAAATGGCAATTCAACTAACTGTAACTTATAACCATATATATATATATATCAGCAGTTTTTGGGCCTTTTAAATGGCCATTACGTGGCATAAGCCAAGACCAAAAAATCTATTGCCAGCTGCCAATAATTGAGAGCCAAATAAAAGGAAAAACGTTAACAAAAAAATAAAACACACACACAGAAAGTTTATATACTATTTGTGCATTGGCATGTATATGATTTTATATATTTACTGTTAACAACTTGGCTAACCAGATGATGGCCAATCAATACATACATAAAAAGCAACATAACCTTACACACACATTGTACTTTCTTGCAGTCAAAAGGGAAACTCCAATCTTATCTCAATTCATTTAACAATACACTTACATTTACAGCCAAACGCACATTCAACATAACCTCACTTAAGTTGATTTTATACACTTACATAATAAGTGTAATTGTATAGGTATAAGTATATTTACTTTAGTTTGAAAGTGATTTTAAATGTTAGTTAATTTAATTAGCAAATATTATAAACGTTTCTAACCTCACAATTGTTAAGCCTAACCTCAACCACAAACTGTTTTCAGTTGCAATTTAAGTGCAATTCATTCGAGGTACATCAGCTGTCTTGCTGCAAATCATTGTGGTTTATGTTTGCCTAATCTATACTGTGTGTATGTGTGTGTGTGTGCTACCACTTAGTCACAACCACACTAAAACCAGCCAAAAACTATATACGCACAATTTCCATTGGTATGGAAGAATTGTGGCTATATACAGTTTAGAGCATATGGGTCCAATTACGCAGCATATCCGGCATTTGCTTAGCTTCATCCTTTTCCCTACAACCAAGTCGAAGACGTAGATGTAGATGTTGTTGTTGTTGTTGTTGACGGGTAAACCGGTTCTCCCTTAGCCAAGCAACAAGAAGAACGCATCAACAAACACTTCACGCCTGACATTTGACAAGATGTTGCTCTGATGTTGATGTGTGAAGGGGACACTATAGCGTTGGGTTGTGGGTGGATGGGGTAGGAGTAGGGAAAGGGATGTAAAGTAGTATGAGGCATTTTTTGGGGTGGTAATGGAATGACGTCTACAAAAATCCAAATGCGAAAAAATGGCAATAATATTTTTATGGGTATAAATAATACAACAGAGCCGAAGGGCAGCAGGAAGGAATACGTGAGGAGAAGGGAAAATATTTTTCCGCTGCTGCTGGCAAACAGTTTTTCACGCCATTTTCATGCAGGGATAAGAAAGCCCAAGAGGAGAAAGCAACGGGAAATGGTACTCTGGCTAACCGCACGCATTTAATGTTGGCAAAGTCGATTAAGCGCCGTCTGTCCAGAGCGGTTTTTGGTTTTTCTTCGCTTTCAGACAAAAGCGAGCAAAGCAGCTGCTAACCAAACGGAAGGCAGGGGGTTGGACGTTGAGGGGTAGCCCGAATACCAGAAACCGCAAGGCCAATGCTCAAATATATGTATATATGTGTATGTGTGTATATGTGTGTGTGTGTGTGAAGGAGCACAACAAACTACAACTACAAGTCGATTTTGTTGGGTGCCATTAATGTTGTCCATGAGTCAGCCCTAAAGGGGGTTTGCTCGAAGTGTGAGGGGGGACTATTGCCAAGTCTTAGACCTACGCTTACCCTTAAGCGGAAACCTCATTCCTTATTCCTTTATTCCTTATACACTTGCCCATACCCTTAGCCGAATACTCATACTGATGATGCTTATACTTATCCTTGTCGTCATCGTCCTCTCTTTCCTCATTATTAGTTGTGAGTGCAAAACAATTTAAGAAATTGCTTGCCAAGAATTTCAACGCTCTGTGAATGCAACAAATTTATGGGGTAAACCAATTGATAAACTCTACAAAATATACAGACACACTTAGAGTGAGAGAGAGAGGGAGAGTGAGTAAATCAGAGAGGAAAAGAATATGCAAATAACAAAGCCAACATCAAAACAATAAACTAAATCGTAGAGAAAAGTTTAATCCCAAGCAAAAATCTGAAGGACATACGCAGCTAATGAAAGAGTAAGAGTAGCGACTTTGGTCAGATTTTGATTATAATTTTGGATTATATATATACAAATTCATATTTATATATAAATATATTAATATAAAAGACCTGCGGCATAATTTTTAGTCTAGAAATCAAGCAGCGAAAATATTTACAGAATTTCATTTATGAATTTGCACTTGAGGGTTAAAACGTAACGCTTCCTTTGAGGCTTAAACTTTGGGTTTGAGCTTAACATTTGGATGATAGGGAGGTTATTTATATATATATATATATATAAATATATATATTTTTCTGACTTGAAAACCAGCGCATAATGCTAAACAAATAAAATTTGTAAGGCTCGAGGATAGAAAGTGGCAACGGAGCATTGCATTAAGGCAAATAATCGAGTCTCCTTGCTGTCAGTAGATGGTAAGTATGGGTAAGTGAAAGAGGATAGGAATGCGTAGTATGAATATCCTCGACGTCATCACTGACAGGTGGTTTGGCAAATGATTTTGATGCCTATTCAAACTGACGAGCTGACAAGAGCCGCCTGAGTCTCAGCGATAAAGCCTCTGACGAACCCCTCAAAACCAGATCTGTAAAAACCCCAGACACAGACATAGACACAGACACTGCTACAAATACATGTACACACACGTACACAGATACAGTTCCAGAGACAGAGGCACAAACCCAGTCAGACAAGTCGTCACTTGAGCTGCCTTCACCGACATCAACTCAAAAACTCAGAGCTCAAACGCCCAACATCCTCTGTTAGCCCACAAAAAAGTAAATGTTTTCATTTCGCTTTTCAGATTTACGTGTGTGTGTGTGTGTGTGTGTGTGTGTATTTGTATGTACTGCATATACAGCTCATTAAATACAAATCAGCTTAGTGGCAACATGAGCAACAGCAGCATCGCATCAAAAGTCAACATGAATTCAGTGCGAGAACACTCAAAGTCTTACCAACTATTTTTACCCAAGACGAATCCCAAATATCCTTACCAAATATACCATATAAAAAAAAAACATATTAACATAATTTTAACAAAAGGATTTCCCATATAAATTTGGCTATATATACATAAATTTTAGTTACAATTCAACAAGTTGCTCAACCGTTGACATCCCTGCAAGCAATTCTTGTCAGGAGATACTCCAGAGACATTTCGACCAAGTTCCTTTCAACATGTTTCAGTTTTCATTTAGCATCTTTCAGTTTCTTGTATCTTTCTATTCATCAGTTTGCTATCACTATTTTATAAGTTTTCTATTAGTTTGCAATCAGTTTGCTATCTGTTTTCTATCAATTTTCCTTCACTTTTTAGCCCCTTTGCCTTTTTGTAAAATAGAAGCAAAGCGGAGCTATTGGAAATGTGCAAAATCCAAAAGTATGTAACACATAGAAATAATCATCGGAGACCCCATAAAGTATATATATTCTGAATCAGGACGACAAGACGAGTTCATCTAGCCCTGTCCGTCTGTCTGTCTGTCCGTCTGTATGAACGCCTGTTTCTCAGAGACTATAAGAGCTAGAGCAACCAAACTTGAAATCTAGATTCGTTACGTTCGAACGCTGTACAAGTTTGTTTTTGATTTTTCAGTTTCCTCCCCTGACCCCCGCAAATCGAAAAAAACGATTATTAAGCACAATTTTCAACCGATCAAATTATTTTTGGTACACATCATAATTAGACCATTCTTGATCGATGTTGTGAATCTGGGTAAGATTGATCTCGGAAGTTATAGATCAGCAAAAGTGGTGTTATGGGCCCCGGGGGGGTATAGTAGTGCGCGCAAAATAAAAGCTAGAGCAACGAAATTTGGAACGTAGATTTGTTATGTTCGTACGCTATACGAGTTTGTTTTAGATTTTCGAATTTCCTCCTCTGACCCCCGCAATTTGAAAATATCGATTATAAGGTACAATTTTTAACCGATCAAATTTCTTTTTCGCACACATATTAAGTAAACCATTCTTCATCTACGTTGTGAATTTCGTTAGAATTGAATAATAAACACGAAAGTTATACAACATTAAGTACCGCGCTATAGAACGTGGTGGGCTAAAAGGTGCGCGCAGTGGCTAAGTAAGTGCAGAACTGTGTGTATGTATGAGTATATGTGTGTATGGCTGAATATGTAGGCAAAGGGGCTCTCGTAGTCGGGTACACTCGACTACAGATTTCTTACTTGTTTTTTCCTATTTCTTTCAAATTACTTTTAGATTCTAACACTTTCTATTAGTTTCTCTTTCTCAAATTGTTTTACGCTGATCAAAAATATATATACTCTGAATAATATAAGAATTAAAGAAAATTTTACAAGGTAAGGTTATCAAGGTTATCTCAAAAGGAAATGGAAATCTGTGAAAATATTTCCCTAAAAGGCCCAAAAAATAATTTTCTCAAACTTCACATATTATATATATATATATATTATGGATAGCTACAAGTGATCTGTATATATCATAATAGTCACTTGGTGTAGGGTATAAAAACAGAAGCTGCAATTAAATGAACACGCCTCCTGTAACGCCCAACACAACATATCCTTGAGCCAACCGCCTCCCAAAAAAATAAAAGTGAAAAATAGCTACAAATATTTCAATTAAGCCGCAAGGTAACCAAAGACATGGACGCTTATCAGACAGATAAAGAGTCAGACAGACTGACATGCAGACATTCAGATGGATATATAGAGAGACAGTTAGTAGTAGTAGGGGCAGAGTCTGACGGTATTTGTGAACTGTAACCCATGGACAACTCAATTTGTGGGCGGTAAAGTCAATTTAAAAAGCAAATATCCGTCCTCTTCATGTAATGCCAGAGAGTGTGTGAGCTGGTGTGCACTTAAGCTTAAAGATAACAGTAGTAACACTCCCACACACTCACCCACACACACACACGTACACAGATAAACCGTTAAAAGCAACAAAAAGCAGCCAAAACATCATCATCAGCCATTGGTTTGGTCGTCAACGTCCAGACACTAATTAGTAATCCTTGACACGAGCTTCATTGTCATTAAATATGCTACATGTGGCATACAGTGCGTCATACCTCATACTCCTCACTATTCTACCGTTTTCCTTTTCCATTTACAGCTGCTACTGGTACGGTTGTCTGATGTTGTTGTAATTATTTGTCTACAGGTATTAAGCTTGGCATTACTTTAGCCGCATATCAAATTATGACATTATGCCCCGTCTCAGTTCCAGTTTCAGTTGGAGTGCCCATATCTCATCCTGTCTCTGTCTCTGTCGCTGTCTCTGTTGGGTACTATACCCAATCCTAGTTGATTATCACCCCTGTTGTCTTTGTCTTTCCTTGTCGCTGTTGGGCTATTGGGTTGTTGAATTGTTGGGCTGTTAAGCTTATGTGGCCCATAGCTTGTGGCTTTTATACAGTTTTTATGACTGTTCCGGACATGAGTCATAACACAAGCAAACTACTTGCAAGGCAGCTTATATCAATGGCCATCATCATTTGTGTCCAGTAATACGATTGCTGATCAATAACATTGCAACATCCAGCTGTGCAAAGGCAATTACCATAATCTGCCAATTCGTAATATGTTTTCATGGATAAAAAAATTTCATGCGATTTTCCAGCCTCTAAACTGTAATCTTTTGCAACTTCAAGTCATGTCTTTTTATATATCTATACCATTCTTTTTACCATTTCTTATCCCTGTTTAACTATCTCTGTCTAGCACTGTTTTGTCTTTATTTAGCTATCTCTTTTTATGCTCACGTGGCAACGGTCGCGCACCAAACGCATAAATCAGATTTACAGATTTATTTTTCTACTCTTCTCCTTTTCGTTGCATACTTTTGGGCTGCATACGAAAATCGCAGCAAAGGTCCGTACCGGTGGTACAGTGGTACTCAACAATTGCTTAAATAAACCTCAGCAGTTTTGATTTTCTCGACTATAATTTTATGTGTGCAATATGTATATGTAAACTAAGTAAACGTTAGACAATGCATTTGGGACCACTGTGCGCAATCTGCTGTGATTTTATGTATGCCTGTGACTGTGGTTACTTTCTTCTACTGTTATTATTTTGTATGCCTTTGGCTTTTGCTATTTGAGATGCTGTCAACGCAGTTCACCGTTACCTCGCCAGCAGACAGCCCACTCCCTTTGGTTGTTATCAACCTGCTTTGGCTGCCACAACGATATTATCGATGCCGGCGGTGCAACGGAAATGTAACCGCAAAATTCAAAACGGCAGACGCAATTTGTTGCGCACATGTGACGACATTGCCCTGCATTTGTATATGTATTGGTAACTGTATTACTAGCTACTATATGTATGTATACTTATGTGTTTGTATATGTGGCAGACGATGACGCATAATATATGTATATATGATAGAACGGGCCCTGTAGTGACTACATGGATACCGTTGGGACTGTCAACTGATGCCGCTATCAACTTATGAAACACAACACGCAGCGCATTGTGGGCCCCGCGGCTGGGAGTGAGGGGGCGGGAAGTAAGTACATGGTACAAACTAAAATTTGTTTTTTTTTGTTGTATTTTTTTGGACACGTAACATATGGCGGGCAGAGAGAGAGATGATGTTGACAGAGGAAAGAGAAAAAGAGCGGGGCATAATGTCAAAATGAAAATTAACATAATTCACAAATTTAACACGCTAGCGCCGACCGGCGGTCAAATTGTGTAGCCCGCTAACCGCAGCGCCATCTGTTGTACAAATGGTCATATTAGGAAAACATTTCTAGGCTGCGTACGTGCCAAATCAGCGAAACTCAGCCAAGCCCAATAGCAATATCAGGTGGAATGAGTTGGAGTTACATATAGTACTAGGAATGGGTGTGCGAATGTAGGGGAAAAGCCACAACACAGAGACGCCATTTTATGAAAACAGCAAATCGCACTTTACATAACTAATACGTAATTTGTTGCCATCGTTAATGTGGCTGTAGTAGCTATAGTTGTTGCTGATATTGTTGAATTGTACAGTAAATGTCATCAACAGGCAGCAGCAGAATCAACAGCAACAGCAATAGCAACAACTACAGCAACAGCAACAGCAACAGCAGCAGCAACACTCGTCATCGCATAAATAAGCAATTTGTGAAAACTGTTGCCAGCTTTTGGGCATTCAGTTCAACCATATTAATGAGCAATGATTCATGTTATGACTGGCTAATTGGAAGAGGTCAAAATACAGCCGAGAATTAAGTACAGAAAAGTAATTAAACAATTGTTCATTTCTGACTAAATTATAATTGCCAATACTTAAGCTCCGAGTAAGACTTAAGGTAAAAGGTTATGTTTGTTGTTATATTAATTAATTAATATGGATTAAGGACGTTTTAATGCAAATCAATTGTAGAATGGCTAAAGGCTTTAAGCTACATTTATAGTTACAAAAGTGAAAAGATAGCCAAGAAAAGGATATAAAACGGTGCCATACATGCATGCTTTCAGCTACTTTTAAACAAGTTTCATAAATTGAAGAACATTCTATCATTTCATTCAATTCTACAAGTGTTTACTGTTAAATAATGTAATATTATAGGTATTCAATGTTTTTTTTTCGCTTTAAACGTCAATTGGGAAATCAAAGTAGCCAAAGTAATCAAATATATCAAATGTCCAGTTATGTGACAGTTTTATAGAGTTTCCTAGAAAGTATTGCTAATAGATTTTTGTTCTTGGAGCTTCGTAGCTTCAAGGACAGCTTATAACTTTTATGACTTTTTTATACATAATAAATTCTTGTAGATTGTTGATTGTATATATCCTTTGTTTATATTATCGTTGTTGTTGTTGTTGTTTTGAGAACGTAAACATGTTGTTTACTACTTCAGCACTTGACACATGACAACGACAGGCAACAGCCAACAGAGAGAGCAAAAAAAAAACAAAGCAAAATATGTGAAGTTGGCAACTTTCTCGCTGGAGTTCCGTACACTACACTAGAGGCAACTCATCTAATGTCCCTGGAGATGTAATATGAAACCACACACAGTGCTGGTAAGCAATAGTAAGAAAAAAGAAAACGAAAATAGAAGAAAGAGTAAGAGAGTAAAAAGAGAGAGAAAAAGCTTTGTTTTGCTACTGACTTGCGAACGACTTTGGGAGCCAACAGAAAACTTTTTTCATTTTGGTGTGAAAATTTGTAAACATCAGCGAATAAACGAAACTTGCATGTTTCATGTTGAGTAAATGGGGGCAAGAATATGTTGGTATGGGGGCGTGTAAGTGTACCTCGTAACGCCCATCTAAACAACAACAACAACAACAACAACAACAATAGAAAAGGGTGAATATTTAATAGAAAACAACCAGGTAACCAGCTAACCAACACAGCACCCAAAACTCTACATCCCCCAACACTCAATCCCAGTAACAAAAACCAGACCCAGATCCAGATCCAAAGCTGACTTTATACTTTTCCAGTGCGTTGCTTTTCATTTGCTAAATGACAAATTGCGCTGGGCTGTCCAGGGGTTTTTTTTTCGCTCTTATTTTTTTAGGGATAAAAACAAGCAGAAGTAAAATGTTATATAGGGGTGTTTGAGTTAACACTTGTTGTTTTTCGTATTGTTGTTGTTGTTTTCATTGTTATTGTTGTTGTTGTTACACGTGTTGCCAGACAATTCGCGCGTATGAAGAAAGTTCAATGATTCGACCTTTCAACGCAATTTACATGAAGATTTCACATGGGAGGCATCAGCAATGGATCGTTGCTCAATTGAAATACTTTATAAATATTCACTTTGGCATGAGTTGGACAACAGCAAAAAGAACAAGTAAGAAATCTGTACTCAAGTGTACCCGACTACGAGAGCCCCTTTGCCTACATATACAGCCATACACACACATACTCATACATACACACAGTTCTGCACGTACTTAGCCACTGCGCGCACCTTTTAGCCCACCACGTTCTATAGCGCGGTACTTAATGTTGTATAACTTTCGTGTTTATTATTCAATTCTAACGAAATTCACAACGTAGATGAAGAATGGTTTACTTAATGTGTGTGCGAAAAAGAAATTTTATAGGTTAAAAATTGTACCTTATAATCGATTTTTTCAAATTGCGGGGGTTAGAGGAGGAAATTCGAAAATCGAAAACAAACTCGTATAGCGTACGAACATAACAAATTTACGTTCCAAATTTCGTTGCTCTAGCTCTTATTTTGCGCGCACTACTATACCCCCCCGGGGCCCTTAACGCCACTTTTGCTGATCTATAACTTCCGAGATTTTTGATCAATCTTACCCAGATTCACAACATCGATCAAGAATGGTCTAATTATGATGTGTACCAAAAATAAATTTGATCGGTTGAAAATTGTGCTTAATAATCGTTTTTTTCGATTTGCGGGGGTCAGGGGAGGAAATTGAAAAATCAAAAACAAACTTGTACAGCGTACGAACGTAACGAATCTAGGTTTCAAGTTTGGTTGCTCTAGCTCTTATAGTCTCTGAGAAACAGGCGTTCATACAGACGGACAGACGGTCAGACGGACAGACGGACAGACAGACAGACGGACAGGGCTAGATGAACTCGTCTTGTCGTCCTGATTCAGAATATATATACTTTATGGGGTCTCCGATGATTATTTCTATGTGTTACATACTTTTCGATTTTGCACATTTCCAATAGCTCCGCTTTGCTTATTTTTTACAAAAAGGCAAAGGGGCTAAAAAGGGTAAAAGGATATGGAAGGTAAGGTAAGGTAACTTTGAATACAATTCAAGCAGAAGTTTGTTTAATTGAAAGCTATATATTCATATTTGAATATATATATATATTTGATTAACGCTTAAGAGATCAGCTGCCTGTTATCCTTAGCTTTAGCCATGTGAATACAAATACTTCCTATTAATCTCTCTCACCTTCATCTACTCGTTAACCCTTTATATGGATCGTTTGCACGTGCTTTCTTTAACGTTCTATCATTTCTCTTTCAAACCTTTAATCAAACTATTGTCTGTTTTGTAAGCACAAAATCTTGCATGAAATTTTGTTATTGGCGGCGTCATCAAAAACACAAAGAAAGAAAAATTTTCTAAAGAAAAATGAGGAAAAATATATATATTTTAAAATTCTGTAAACGTTTTGACCAGAAACATTTTCACATCATTGCTTGTATTCTCATATCTAACGCACTCTTAACCATTTACCATTTACCATTTTCCATTTAGCATTTTCCATTTTCCCATTTTCAATATCTTCACCCAAAGAACCCCCTAAACAACCCGTACCATAGTAGGCCTGAGCCTATGTTCGTGTTGGCCTTTTGCGTTTTTGGCTTTTGTCGCCATGCCTATTTATATATATATATATATATATATATATATATATATATATATAAATAACGTATATAGGTTGTATATACTTAAGCTATATACATGTGTATATATAAATTGCGTAGCATTTATAATAAAAGGGAACAAGTTGAGCTTGTCAATTTTAATTTGAAATATAGGGTTGAGTGTCCTGGCTGTCAGCAAATCCTTTCGTAATGAATGTAATGAATGACCTGGCCGCATTTGCATGATGATGATGATGAGTACGTATTGAGCAACTGAGATCCTTCCAAGTGGATTGCTTTTAAAAATGAACGTGATAAGCGTGTGCTTGTAAATATTTTTTAAGTGCATTTATCAACACTGCTTTGTCTGAGATTTGCAACAGCTGCAACAAAAGCAACAGTAAGGCAGAAACAGTATGTAAGGACTAAGTTTTACATTTTAAGCAACGACTTTACGCCAGAAGGCAGGAAGGCGCTTAGAAATTTACGACCAAGGGATATAAGGACAACAGCAACAGTAACCGTACAGCCACATAGCCTTATAGCCGTATAGACGTACAACAGGATGACAGTACAACAGGACGACAGTACGACACCCATTAATCATTAGCGCAAAAATGCGACTGTCTATGAAAAAGAAAGCAACCACCAGATGACGACGTCAACAACAGTCAGCTAAAAAAAAGGTATGTGTATGCGGGTGAGAATAAACAGGGTAAACAGCATTGGTAACATTACGGTTAACGGGCCAGTGTTGGCCAGCCATGTGAAGTTAGTCATCGTTCCTTGCTTGGGCGTTAAGCGGCTTGTGATTCTGCCATTTTGCTGGCCTTCTAAGTCATTTAAAGCGGTGGGGCGAGACGCAAAGAGGATAGTGAAAAGGAAGGTGGAGGGGGGGGGGGGGGGTGGTAAAGACACTGCTCACAGCATGACTATATAACAATGCCATTGTAAGGCCTAAATGTTTTTTATCTTATTTCGCAGACGTCTGCCGGAAAAATGGATCCCATCCCCCACCCCCTACTCTACCATCCCATACGGCAACACCACATTAAAGCAGCATAAAAAAAGAAATATATATATATAATAAAAGATACTGAAAAATTGTTGAAAATCACTACATGACACACTCTTTGGCCTCCTTCTATATAACAAACACACGCACATAACAGACACATACACATACATCTACACACACACACACACACACATATATAAACACCTCGTCTTCTTTTTTGTGTTATTCTCTATCATAATTTATTATTCATGCATTTGTGTACATGTTTATTTGCAGCGTATTGTGATTATTTCAATACTTGGCACTCCTTGAAGGAGCCCCCCAAAAAAAATAAAAAGGATGTCTACAAATGGCATATTAAGGATGTGCAAAGCAATATAACAGACACTTGGAATATTATATATATATATATATTAAATTATATATAGAAAAACATGATTAGCATAAGGAAACACACACGTTAAGCCCATTTCCAATCATTATAAAGGTGGTAAAAGACAGATAGAAAATATTAAAAAAAATTTTATGAATTCTGTAAGATCCTTTAATTTATAATGTATACGCTTATAGGGTATTTGTTAGTATATATTTATTTTTTTTTCTCTTTCCATTTTTTTTCTTTATAATTTTTTTTTGCACGCGTGTCTTGTATTATTTTTCATTGTTGAAAGCCTTTTGAATGTGTCGCTTACTTATATAATTTGACAGTGCTGGCAAAAAGTAAAGTGCCAGCTGCCGTTGCCAATTCTACTGACATTAAATAAGCTTCAAATTGATGGCCAGTCATTTGTTAATATTATGTCTGGAACAAACTTGTCTGCCCTTTGATTACATTTTACTTTTGTCAACTCAATTGGCAAGAGATTCGCTTTGGGGCTTGACATTTTGGACATGGGTTTTCTGTTCTCGTTTTTGCTCCTGTTCTCGCTTTTAGTTTGGGTTTTAGTCATGGGCGTGGGTTTTGGGCTGGTGTATTGCACCACGCCTCCATAGGCTAACAGTTGATACAAATACTTATTACGTCAAAACTGGTCACGCCTCCCACAGTCAAAAGTTTTTATACGACTTTTGTTGTTGTACTCCTTTGCGCTTTTCATTTGCATTTTTCTATTTTTTTTTTTTTGTATTTTTTTTGTTGCTGGTTAAAGCTTTCATTAACTTTTGGCATCGTTGGCTGTCCTACATTTAGGCCAAAAACTCTGATTCATTTTCATTAGAAGTATTTTCATTAAAAGGCTTAAAAGTTGCCCACGCAAACTGTAAAAATAATACGAATTTTTGCCTGCCAAATGCAAATTTACCAGACGCAAATATAAATTCCTATGCCGCCACGCCCCCACCTCCCCTGCACCCTCAATCCAACGCATAAAAAACACTGTAATTAAAGTTGGTAAAAGAAGAAAAATTAAACAAAAAACAAAAACAGCAAAAAGTAAAAGCAAATAAAACGAATTTAAATTGAGCTTTTACGAATAGTTAAGCCTCAAATAGAGAAACGAAACATTAACATTTGGCCAGGATAATACTAAATAAGGCGCATTATCTTTAGGCTAAAAAACAAAAACGACAAATAAATAAAGGAAATTAAAACATGTATTTTGCATGCCAAGAATAATTTTTAAATATAATGGAGAAGTTTTCTATTAAGCATAAACATTAGCTTAACACTTTGTATAAATTATTTTAACTTCCTTCAGAGCATGCTAGGATATTATCCTGCAACTATTTCAATAGATAACAATGATGTATAAGATATTAAAAATATATAAATATTTAGACCAGTCTTTAATATGCCTATAAAATTATATATTTGTTTATTATATGAGGTATAGTATTAAATACTAAGCTTAATGATTAACAAAACACAAAAGAGCACTGGCTGCTGCGACCTGCGGCTCGCTTATAAAATTAGTTGCCTTTTTTCATTGTTTATTCATATTTTTTTATTATAAGTTAATATAGAATTACCTCAAGATTTTAAGGATCAAGAGAAATGCATAATGCATAAACCCCCAAATAAAACTTCTATTTCTATCTTTCCTGATAATCTTTTTATGCTATTATTGAATACATTTAGATAAGGCGTTGTAGTTAACTTTAAACAGAGTTGAGTATGTATTAAAATTTATTAACAAAATCTAATTTAAATTTATTCCTTAAGTAACAATTTCTGTATTACAAACGACAAGCTTCAATGCAAATAATTTCAATTTTATACTTTGTTGCTTAAAGCTGAAGCTTACTGTAATACAAGGAACAAATTTCTTTTCGATTATTTGCCTTACTCAAAAAATTTCAATTTATTTCATTAATGTAATTATATTTGCATTTAACCTTTATATGCATATCATTTACATATCACTTAAATTGAAAAATAATCAATTTCCTTTATGGAAAAATATAAAAAAAACAGAAAACTCAATAAACTGTTGTATGTATCAGAAGGAGGAGTTCTCTGTTGTATAGGAGAGTAGATCGAAATTGTTTAACAGTGAACTGAGAGCTTTCGGACAACAAATTTAATAGGAATATAAATAGATATGCTTGATATTTATATATATAGATATATATATATATTTTTCAAGAATATTTTTCTTTTTAACTATATGCTAATACATCATTTTGTACATTAGAGCTTACTAAAACTGCAGTGCCCTAAAAAGTATGCTATAAAAAGTCTAAGTGATACTTTAGTCTAAAGAATCTACGCTAGAAACAATAGAAACAATATACGCTTAGTATATATTATATATATATTATATATATACTTTATATTAATATATCATACTTATATATCGTATACTTCATTATGCAAATAATTCTCAATAATATTAAATTGTATGTAAGATTTTGGTAATAAGTTGTGTTCTGTTTTATTCTGTTTAGTGTAACTAATTACCTTAGATAAGTTGGGCAATAGCTGAGCATATCGCAAGTGTTTTTATTATTCTAAAATGCGTTAAAACTGTTTTCTGTTTTTGCTTTTGTTGTTGCGTTTTTGTGTCTGTTTCTGTTTTAGCAAAAAAAAAAGAAACAAAAAACAGGTGCGGCTTGTTTGCCGAACAAGAAGCGCAGAAAGCAGTAAATGTGGCCAAAATTAATGAACAAAATGGTCAACTATAAATTAGCCACGCTCCAATTTATGCAACAAGACCAACAAAAGGCACATTAACAATGGGCAGCGGCTAAATGTAAGAACAATTTATTTAATTAAATGCGTAGGAGAACAAAACAAAAAAAAAAAAACATTGAAAAAAACAACAAAATAAATAAATAAAACAGAAACAGAAACCAAAAAAAACAGCTAAAGTAATAACAAAACCAAAACCAAAGTCTAAGCATTGATAGGCAGTGGGAATAAGGCAGAGCGAAAGAGAAGTTATAGAAGAAAAGAGAGAGCTAAAAGGTGGACCATGCGGCGGCACGTAGCCAGGATAAGGCAGCAAGCACAGCACTCGCCGTGGTATGCCCCGTACCCGGCAAGCGCCTAGCAAGGCGAAACGATGAGTCATGAAGGTCATGACGAAAGCAAAGCATCAGGCAGCGACGTTGGCAGCGATGCTAGCAGCGCCAAAACAGCACCAAAAGTCGCTTTGATTAGTTGTCGCAACAACAACAACAATGGCGCTCGGAGTTGTTGTAGCTGCTGCTGTTGTGACAGGTTGACGACGCGCCTGCCAGACAGTTTGGCAGCGCGCTCTCCAAAAAATGAACGCACAGAAATTGCGCGAGAGATAGAAAGAGAGAGACACAGAGAGAAAGAGAGAGAGAGAGAGAGCAGTAGAAGGAACGATAGCGAGAGCGAGAGCGAGAGAGCGGAAGAGTAGCCGCAATGAAAAATCAATTTCGCAATGTTACGACGTCGATGTTGACGTTCAAAGCAGCGCTGCTTCTGCTTCAGTTACTGCTTCTGCAGCTCCCGTTGCTGCTTCTGCTACTGCCTCTGCTACTGTTTGTTTATTTTTTTATTATTATTATTATTATTATTTTGTTTTTGCGCTTGTGTTTGTGTTTGTTATTGTAACTGTTTTTGCGCCTTATTAGTGCTTATTGCTCATTAGCTGTAAATGTTTTGCATTTTGTTTTATTTATTAAGAAATTATTAATAAACTAACGAAAATAATTGTAATTACTTAATGGTAACGGTAAACGATCGTAAAACATTATAACTGTTAATTACAAAACTGTTAACATTATTTTGTGAAATTTTGCCTTTAACTTACCTTCTCTTCTTGCTGTTTGTTGTTGTTGCTTTGGTTTAGCCCACTTTCCGTTTTGATATGTGTATTTGGCTGTTTCTATGCCGTTCGTGTGTGCGTGTGCGTGTGTGTGTGTGTATTTGTTTTGTGTATGCTTGTGTGTATGTTTCTATTTTATTTTGCAATTTAATACAACAATAGCACTGCAACAGACTGCCCAAAGCATTTATTTGACTGTAATTATTTTCTCTCTGTTTTTAACACCAACAACAACAATAAAAAAAATCTTTCAACAAAACAATAACAAAAAAAAATTCGTATGTTTTGCGTGTGTTCCTTTAACTCTTTTCAACTGTCACTTCGTTTAGTTTTTTCATATATTCTTCTTTCGCTTTTTTCACATTGCTTTGAATTTCGCGCGCTGTTTTTTTTCTTCTTATATTATTGTTCTTTAGCTGCTTCTTTCACTTTTTAACTATTTCCGTTATCTCTGTCACTGTAATGTGTTGTTGTTGTTGTTGTTGGGCTGCTTATTATTATATTTATTATTATTATTGTTATTTTTATTATTATTTCTATTATTATTGTTCTGTCGTCGTTTGTCGTTCTTCTGTTTTTGTGGCCGGCGACGACGACAACGACGACGCGCGCTTTGCGTTGGCGTTGCGTACACTGCAAAGGCTGCTGCTGAACTGAATTCAAACCTGACACGCGGTTATCCAAGTTAGCTCAGTTTCCAGCTGCAGGCTCTTATTTCTCTTTGACAGCGGCAGCAGCAGTGGCTGTGGCAGCGGTATAAACGCAACCCCCAAAACAACGGCACGTGCGACAGCCACACGGCACCCACAATAATAACAACAACAACAATACAACACCATAAGCAACAACAATAGCAACAGCAACGGCAACAGCAACAGCAACGGCAAAAGCAACAGCAACTACAGAAATAACAGAAAACACAACCCTGCAAAACTATGCGACGTTACCGGCCTGGCCGGCAATTGGCGTCTGCGCACAGCGGCAACACCGCCAAAGCATCGCGCTCTCTTTTACTCTCTCTCTGCCTGTCACTGCTTCAAACAGACACTGCCAACAGTTATGCAACTCATTTAATGCAGCAATAATAAATAGCAATTTAAGGGATATTAAATTTATATCTAAATGCTTTTGCCTATTCGTTTTGCAATAAGTAATATTTAATACTATTATTATATATTATATATTAGTTAAAGATTTAAAATTCTTTTCTATTTACTAATTTTTATTCATTTAATAATTTTAATTTTATTTATAAATAATTTTGTAACTTATTTTATTTTTATATAGTGAATTTTTTTATTTATTCTTTTACATTATTATTTTATAATTAATTTAGTTATTCAAATCTTTTAAAAATAAAGTTTTATATGATTTATTCATTGTTATATTTATAAATGTATTAATTTTAATTTTTTCCCCAGTTAAGTTTCTTTTTTGTAATTTTATATTTCCGGCTATAAATTTATTATTATTTTACTATCTTGTTTTCAGTTATTTTTTTTTTCTATATTTTTATATTTTGTATATTTTTAAATTTATTTTTATTTATAATGTTTTTAATATTTTATTTATTTATTTTTTTTATAATTTTTTATTATTAAATATTTTAAAAATTTTTGCTTGGGTTTTTTTTGTAGTTTTATTAAAGTAAAAGATTTCCGTTTATTTTCTTAATTTAATAAATAAGTTTTATAATTTATATATATATTGGAAAAATTGTTTTGCTATTTTTCCGACTACTGTATATGGAGACCATCTACGAATGAAATTATGGAACCCTGGACGCTTAATAATATATATTAATAATATAATATTTTAAATAAATAAATATTTTTAATATTGTTTTATTCTTTGTTTTAATATCTTAAACCTCAATTAATATTAATATATTTTTATAAGTTGATTAATAATTGTAAATATTGTAAGGCGTACGTTAACATACCGCAAGCACTATATGCAGTCAATAACAGAGCATGAGAGCAAAACAGAGAGAGAGTGGAAAAGAGAGAATGGAGAGCGATATCCGGCAAAGGAGAGCATATAGCATGCTTTTATGCGTTTTGGCTTGCCACTTGTGTAATATTGGCAATTAACTAACAGAAAATGGGGTTGATTTTTGAATGGTTGCGAATGTGAATCCAAATGTGAATCCGAATGTGAATGTGAATGTGAATGATGATGATGATGAAGATAAGAATGAGAATGACAATTGACAATAGGATGCTCTATGTTGGCCTTTGCTTATTTGTTATGCCGGTACTAAAGGTTTTACTATAAATGTTCTATGGCAGTTGGCCAAAACAGTAAATCGGCAAAGATCATTTGGCACTTGCCAGAAATGAAGTCGGATAAGAAAGTTTGTGGTCAAATTGCAGAGAGCGCATATTTTTGGTAATTTATTGAAATTAGTTTATTCTAGTAAAGGTAAATATGATATGATATAGACAATTATCATAGATAGTTTAGTAACTTAATTAACTGTTAAGGCTTATTCAGGCTACACTGCCACAGTACCTTGCCGCAAAGAATTTATCCCCCCTCCCACAATGCATGCTACGTGTGTCAATTAGCAGCAGGAAAAGTTTTCAAAACAAATTTCACATATAATATAGATATTTATATGTATATATATGTATGTATCATTGGAATTCGTTCAGGTGTGTTTTAACCTGTTCCCCTACCAATTTGTTTAACCCACACACATAGAAATCTGACCCATGCCACAATTTGCTGTACGTTTCAATTATTTTAGCGTGCTCCAATTTTCTACTGACCAAAGTACAATAAATCATTTGATTTGTACACTTTGCACAAAGCTGCAACTTCAAGCGGTCCCTGGACGAAGTGTGATCCTGGGAATGGTAACTGACATTGGGTATATGTCCTGCACCGGCATCAGCAACATACCGGCTTTGGGCCTGGCACTTGGGTCCGGTTCCAACTTAAAGTCGGACACGTGATGTGCGTGCCTTCCGGTGCTAAATCAAGGCAAGCGTTTTCAAATTGTCTTACCTTTGGATGCCACAGATGCTCGCCCTGAGGCATAGTCCCCTTGGTCCTGCTACTCTTGCTTACTCTCATACTAACACACACACACACCTAACCCCATCTCTACTCATAGCTGTATTTGTGCTCCTTCCCTGTATTTGTGTATACAAACGGAAGCAACTGTAGTTAATATTTATGGCGATTTAATCTTCTCACTTGAGCGCTGCTCAGTTAAGTTTGATAGACACCAAAAACTCCCCAGCAGCCCAGCTATACACATATATATATTTATATATATATATAGTCACCAGCTGACCCTTTTTTTCTGCCCTCTCATCCAGTAGAATTGGAGTCCTGCTATACATAGAGTACCCCTGGTTCCAGAGTTTGTTTTGCGTGTCCATTTAATTTCCGCCAGGAATTGCTTAATCAAACATAGCGCTGGGGATATACGCGGTATCTGAGCAAATCGCTTGAATTTCATAGGGCTAACACCAAACTTGTCTTAATGAGTAGTTTAGCTTGTGTTGCTCGTGTTCTCTCCCTCTTTTACTCTCTTTCGATAATATGATACAGCATAGGATAGTAGTAGCTTAACTGTATAAGTATGGGTAGTCTAGAGTGTGTCAATGTGGGGTATCCTTTGGGTTAAGCCAGCGTAACACAAACATAAAGTGCATTAACAACAAATTGTTATTGTTAGTAGGCTGACTTTTGCTGGCCAAGAAGCACAGTTCAACATATCAAAGGAGAAAAGTAGAGAAGATGAAATTGAAGTTGGAGTTTGAGATGGAGTTGGAGGTGGCTGAGTAAGCGGGGTGTGCAATTGGGAATTAGTCGATGAATGTGGTCAACCGATAAGCGATCTAACAGCTTAAGGAAAATCCCCAAAACAAGAAAAGAAAACGAATGTAATAGATTTGTAACCAAAAGAGAAAACAAAACAAAAATAACCGTAAAATCAGATTTATTTGCTATAATGGAATTAGAGAGCTGCGAATGAAAACAAAAAAGCGATTGCTATAAAAATTAGTATCTTTCGATTGATTTATTTCTTGAAGTTTCATTGGATTCATTAAGATGGAATATTTTTTACTGTAGTCAAAAAAAGGCTTTGGGAAATTGCGCGGAAATTACGTCGGATGGTTTCGAAAGCTAAAAACAAGGTGCAAAGACGGTTAAATGTATCAAAAAAAAAGTCAGATAGAGTAAGAGAGAGATAGGGGGAAAGAAATAGAGCATGAGAAAGTTTCCTTTCTAACTGGGACAGAAAATACTAAAAAACACTTGTTAATCTAAATAAAAGAACTGTAATACTGTATAGGAGCTGGGGATTCAAGGAAAAACACATAAACGTCTTGTAATCCTTTCAACAATGTCCACAGTTCTGTAGAAAGTAACTTATATGGAAAGTTGCTTAAGAGCTGGTAAAATTATTTTTTGAAAGCGATTTTAGTAAGTCCAAAACTTAAGCTAACTATTTTACATAGGAGTTAAGGTATAACAAAAAGTTTCTTAGGGAGTGAGTTGAGATTTACATGTGAGTTTCAAGTGTAAATCCAATGGTTGAAAGCAGCGAAACGAAGAATAAAGAAAAATAAACAAAAATGAGAAGGGAAATCTCCCCTAAATCAGTAGCTAAGAAGTGCATAGCGAATGGGCTAAGCATATACTAAATTTCCATAGGAATTACACACACATATGAATGAATAGAAGTGAGTGCGATTACGAGTTTGAATACTCATAGAGAAATACGAGGACAAAGCAGTGCTATATCATTGGGGCGGAGAACTCTCATTTAAATTAATGGCACATAACAATTTGATGCGCTGGCACACGAGACAAGCACCAGCAATTGGAAGTGGGAGCTAAGGATATCGGGTATGGGACAGGGAAACTTTGAGTGTCGGGGTATACTGATAGAAGTCAAAGTCCTAGCGGGCACGCAGTGTTTTTTTTTCAACTTCAATTTTTCTTCGTTTTCCTTTCGTTTTTCTTCTTTTTTTTTCAATTAAACAAATTTCTGGTTCGGAGAAGTGGCATAAAGTTCAAAGGAAAAATCATAAGCGTGCGTCCTGGCAAAGGAAATAACGAGCCAAGGAGTCGCGATAACAGAACGCTGACAGCTTTAAGCACAACGACAACGTTGGATACGATGAGTAATACAACTGAGACTAGGGCAGCAACCAACTACCACCTACCTCCTACCAAGCTCAATCTTCTCTACTGCTGCTTCCCTTGAAGCGGATAGCATCGACACATCGCTTATCGAGTGCTGGCCAAGTTTTATAAGTATTTCTTTAAGGGGTAGCAGCAAATGTTCCTGGGAAAATGTACCTCATTCTCAACCTACTATATTCCCATTCCCATCCCCATTCCCATACAGCTGTTGCCTGCTGTTGTTTCCTGTTACCAATCTTTCAGACCTGCGCCTCTTCTCTCGCTGTGTCTTATCAGTGCATTGCCATCAACAATAACAGCTGCAGCATCCTTCTGGCTAGGCAAATGTTTGTTTGCTTTTCACTGTACTCCAACCAATTTTCATCCACATTCACTTCATCTTATACCATTTTATACCACCCAAAAATTTGCCCACTCTTAAGACGATTACACACATTTATGGGCATAAACATTTCTACAGTTTCTACAGAGCATCTCATGATTCAATTAGCCACAGGCCAATGCGTTTAGCCGGGCGTGGCTCCTGAGTTTCAATTGAAAAAAGAAAAATATAAGAAAAAATCGCAGAAAATACGAAAAAAAAAATGCAAAAAGCAGATAGAAAGAGAGAGAAAGAGACAGGAGTGCAAAAAGAAAATGAATTCAAGTCAGTAGCTGGAAAACGTTTTACATTAAGACATGCCTAATCAGAGTTAATACAATTTTAATGACTTAGAAGCTTCTCTAATGAATCTGAGACAAGAAAAGCGATGAATAAATCTATTTAAAAAAGCACACTTACAGTTGCATTTCATTCTATGAAAGTTAAGTTGAAAAGAGAAGAAAAGTTGCAATTTCACATGGTGCAATAAGACTAATTAATAGTTAATCTACTTTAACTTATTCTGTAAATGGCGTAAACGAAGCATGAACGAATGTAATTGTAGGAAGCTCAGGTATATTAGGTTTTTCCTATTAGGAAAATCTAATTCAATAAAGAAAATATTTCTTAAACAGCCTAAAACTGCTGTAGAGTTTCATGTTGAAGGGGTAAAGCATATGTAGTAAGTAAAAAGCTTTAAAGAGCTGTGGTACTCCGTAGGGAAGTGTATAATTCTCTCTATTGGTTTTCCTAGAACTTCCCGCAGGTTGTTTCAAAAGTTTTAATACCTTTGTCATAAAGTTATGAAAAATTAAGTGCATCCACTTCTTTTCCTCAATGCATTCATCCAATTCTTTCAACTCTTTCTACAGTTACTGCTGACAAGTTAAATCTTAGCAGGTTTCTCAGAGACTTTTCAGTGACTTCCTTGGGTACAAATTCCCAACAGGTCATGTTTACAATTTTGTTTAAAGATTTCTCTTTTTATTTTCCTGCTTAACATTACAGCTTCTTTAGGTTAATCAGCTACTGAGCTACACAAGAGAAGAAGAAAGTTATATAAAGGAGAGAACAATAAGGAAAAAGTTTATCAGAACCCACTCAATGTTGAGTGCAACATAATGAATGGCAATTGAATTATAATCTGAAATGTTGCACAAGTGACTTAAGGCGGCTTTTGGTTGAAAGTTGCAAATTGCACAATTTCTTTGGTACAGTCAATGCCAAAAGTATATGTACGAGTACAAGCATGTGTATGTTACGTTTAAGAGCTGCCAGCTGCCAGCTGTCAGTGTCAAATTCATTGTAAATTACAAGTTCATTTGCGGCTGGCATTACATCCGCTTAAACGCTTAAAGTCTAAAGTAAAAAAAACATTTTTTCTCCCTTTATATGTTTTTTTTCTTCTTCTTATTTTTGCATAAATTATAAACTGTATGGCAGGTCGAAGAACTGAACAACCAAACAACCAAACAACCAAACAACTAAACAACCGGAGTATCCAATATACCCGGAGAACGTTGAGACATGAAGACGCGGAGACGCGAAGACGTTGAGAACTGTAAACGGTACAGTCCATTGCAGTTACTTAGTTCATAATGAAACTTAATGATGCACCATTAGCAAGTGCCGTCGAGACGCGTCACTCTTCAACTAACTGTACAGTATGAGGTACATTTTGAGGCGCCACCGAAGCGCGAAGTTCAAATGAACTGGCGAAACGGAGCGGGCGGTTTTTAAATTATCTATTCTCTGCTTCTTCCAATTTTAGCTATTTTCTTGATTTTTGGGGCCATACAAAATACGTTTAAAGCCTCATTGTCAGAGTCATAGATAGATAATAAGATAAACTGAAAGATAAGCTATTTATATTTGAATAGAGAAATAAAGGAAATAATTGATAAATGAATGCAACAATAGATAGATATATAAAAAATTAGATAACCCAATAAAGGAATATATAATAGAAATGCTTGAAATATAAATAGATGAATAAGCAATAAAATAAATAGTTGAATATATATAATATATAAATAGATAAAATAATAAGAAGATAAATACAGAATAGGACAAAAGTAAATAATAATATAAATGAATAGATTAATAGTTAAATGTATCAATAGATGAATACAAACATGAATGAATAAGTTAATAGATCAACAATAAACAGATCAATAAATACAAAAATGAACAGAGGGATTAAAAGATCAAAAGATAATTCAATGAATAAATATATGAATAGATGAACAGGGCAATATATTGATAGGTGGACAGTTATATATAAGAATCGATAATACATTTGATCTATATTGCATAATTCAGATTGATCGGTTATTAATCATAGAAATTAGAAAAGGTTTACGTCGGTGTGTATGATATGCACCTGTGTAAGTGTACAGGTATGAATAGTCAGATATATCCGACTACAACCTTTTAACTTCTTAAACATACACCGAAAAATCATCAATAATTCTATTTTTAACTGATGAATAATAAAACATAAATAGAAGTACATTAAAAGATAATTAAAATATTTAAATAAATATGTATATAAAGATATATATATATAAATATCATATAATATATAAACAGATTTAATAAACAATGGAAAAAATTTATAAAAAGATTTAGAACAAACGCTGGGGCCACGCGACTCTCAGTTGAAGTTATAGCTTTAACACATTCACCAGTTGAGGAGGACCGTTTAATGTTAATGATAAATGAAATAATGATGTTAATGATATAAATAATGTTCATAATGAACATAATTATGATTTATTAATGAAACCTGCCATAGCTGAAGCAAAAACGAAGTTCACTTTTCACGCTTTTATTTGATTAGTTCATCACCATTAATTATTATTAATTAATGCATTTATGTTTTGTTATAAAAACAACAGAAACAACAACAACAATAATAATACAAGTTATAAAAGTAATAAAAATAATAATAATATTCGAATTCATATTATATATAGTATTCATAATTGCGGATATGTTCGAGCTATTCATAGCTATTTATTATTATTATTATGTTACGACTATTATTGTATATACTCAAACTGAAAAGGCAATCACAATTTATTTATTTTATTTTCAATTTGCCTTCTGGAAAATCCTAAGAATTTAAAACCAGTTTTTCATCCATTTCATTAAATGACAGAGCAACATTTTGATTGAGATTCTAAACTCATTGAAAACGATGAGGCATCGTTTGAATATATCTTTCTATATCAATTGATAGTTCTTTATATGGCACGAGTTGTGATCAGACAGATTATAGTATAGATTATTAACAGATCTGCTAGATTATAGCTTAAGATTGTCAATAAATTAGTCAAAATAAAGTCATGGTTTATCATGAGATCTGTTAGATTATAGTCTTAGATTATCAGTAAAAAAAACGTTAACGAAAATGATAAAAAGATCAAACAAATGGGGGAGATTAAGAGAGAGAAAAATAATTTTGCCAGAGCTAAGGAAAGTTACTTTGCATTAATTGTTATCCAATTTCAAAACAATGTGGACAATATAAATGATTACTAAAAGAGTGAGAGAGAAAAGCAGGAAAACCACAGAAAAAAGAATGGAAGGTTAACAAAGACTCTAGTAAATAGCAATAAAAAAAGCACAGGCATAGATAGGATCAAAAGGATCACCATAGAAAACCCTAGAAAGAGCACACGAGTCAGATTAAAAAGTAATAAAAAAGAAAGAACCAAACCAACATCTAAAAGAATAACCAAAGGGACAAGAGTTATAAAAGAGGGTAAGAATCCAAAGAAGTTTTTACGGAAAAAAGCAAAATGTGAGCTAAGCTGAGCACGAAGGGCGGCCGTAGAGGGGAATACCAATAGGAAGTCCAAAAATCAACATACTCAAAAAGATCCAAAAAGGAAAAGCAGAGGAAGAACTTAAATCAGAACAACAGGCGAATAAGAAAAGAAAGAACCAAAGGGAGAATTAGATGAAGACTAGAAGAGTGGAAGAGGCATGGCGGCAGAAGTGCTGAAGTGCTAGAGCTACCGTTTACGGATTTGTTGTTGATGATCGTCTCAAGTTGTTGTTTATTTTTTACATATTCTTTTATTTTTCTTTTTCTTTTTTTTTTGTTTCTTTCTTTATTTTTATATATATATTATGCTTCTTGTTTTTGCCGCGGGGCTGAAGCGGCACTTTGAGCCAAGTTTGTTGCCATATTGTAATGGCCCTCAAGTGAGGGCACATTTGGCTGAGCCACTCCAAAAACATAGAGAATGAAAAAAAAATAAGGCAAGGCGAGCCGGAACTCTAAAAGCTTTAAATGAAACATACAAAAGTAACAGCAACAATAACAACAGCAACAAAAGCACAGCAAAACTTTGAAGTATCTCAGCTGTGCGTTTGCTTTCCGCTAATGATGGAATCCGAGCTGATGCCTGATGCTATAATTAGTTAAGTTGCCGAATTTTGTTGGCTAAAATGCTGGAGCAACCCACCCACATACACAAAACACAACACCAACACACACACACACCCTATTTTTAAATACCAAAGTAATAGTTAAAGTTTGCATTAATTACAAAAAACTGATCCAAAGTCAAATTTTTGTTTGAATATTTTTTTTTTTTTTTTTTATAAAATTGCAAAGCGTTTTTGGTGCATTTAGCAGACACTTCAGCTTTTGGCTAATTAAACGGCCAACAAAAACAAAACTGAATAAAGAACAGCTAAAATGTTGAAGAAGAACAAGAAGAAGCAAAAGCAAAAGATGAAGCTGACAACGTTGAACAAAAAACAATTAAAATTGAGCATGAAATGTTGTTCGAGTCGCCGACTATAAAAACCAAAGCGAAGCAGCAAACCCACAAACAGTCGGCGTTCAAGCGTTCAGCTCAAGAGATTCACCCAAAAATCTACAGATACAGATACATATATATATATATATTTACTTATACTTATATATAGCGAAAACTTAAGAAATTTTGTTAAGTGAACCTTCTTTCACTATATATATAAAAAAAAAATTATTTTTTTTGTGTGTGTTGTTTCTGCTGTGAAGTGCGTCCAGAAGTGCTGTAAGTGCCGCAAGTGCCGCAAGTGCAACTAGTTGAAGATGTTGCATCAAGTTATCCTTGTTGGTAGCATACTACTGGCCAGTGCCGCTGCCAGCGGTCGTCTGCCACAACGTTATTTACCCTCTAACCAATATTTGGCACCACAAGCCCAACCCAGCCAATTGCATTATCATGGCGTCAGCGGGCAAGGACATGCACGCGTTGCTGGCACTGGTGGTGCTCCCCCAAGATATTCTGGATTGGCACAGCAACGTCAACCACAAATACCCATACTACGCAGTGATTCTCAAAGCGATGCCCATGGCAACTATAACTTTGGGTAAGTTAACCAAATCCTTAAAATTTACTAAGTGCCGCGAGATCTCAACTAAAAACTAAAGAAACCAAAAAATTAAATGCACCAAAAGTTACTAAAAAAACAAACAAAAAATATATTAAAATAAGTCAGAAATAACAGAAAAAATTTAAAAAATTTAAAAACTAACAAGATATATAAAAAACTAACGAAAAAAATTTCAAAAATAGAAAGAAGTATTAAAAAGTATCTTAAAGAAGCAACAAGGTAGTTCCTTACGTAAAAGTAATTAAACTTAATTAAAGCCCTGATATTTTAGGCTATAATTTTAGTACAGACTTCAATGAATACTATACTATATAGAAATAATATCTGAGGTTATGCCAAAGTATATATAGGATCAAATATATAGTATTTATACCACTCAACTTGAAACTTTTTATGTTCATATTTGCAGTTTTGATACTGGCAATGGCATCCATCGTGATGAGACTGGAGAGTTCAAGGGTGGCTGGCCACATGGCTCACTGGGAGTGCGTGGATCCTATTCCTATACTGGAGACGATGGTAAACAGTATACAGTAAATTACAAAGCAGATAAGAATGGCTTCCATGCCGAAGGTGCACACTTGCCCACATCACCATCTCTGCCAGCTGAGTAAGTGTCCCCAATCACAAACAAAACTAAGCTTAATCTCATATGGATTACTATAAATAATAAATATATATAAATCAATTTTGTCAGGCATCAACAATCACGTGGTTATCTTGGTGCTTCCAGTGCTCAATCGTCACGCTATCTGCCGCCAGGTTATCGCCAGCGTAGGCAATTCTAGGACACTTCTAGGATCCGTCTAGGCTCTTTATATATATCTCAGCACTTAAATTGGTTCATTGTATAAAATAAAATCTTATTTTATATTCCTTTTTTTTGTGGATGTAAATAAAAAATACTTTATTCGGAAATTTTACTGTATAAACTACTACTACTTCTACGGGAGTGCAGGACAAACTAGCATAAACATACAGCAATTAGCTTGGTTTGATCCTTTGAAGTTACAGTTTCTGATTGACTTAAGTTGTGAATTCAGTTTTGAATTGATTTCTAATTGCGTTTGAGTTGCCTTTTAGTTGCTTTTGAGTTGCTTTTGAGTTGGTTTTAAGTGTATTTTGTGAGCTGAAACTTGTGAAATCCTTGATTCAAATGTAGTACTAGCTAGGACTAACTAAAATTCCATGTAGATATTATGCCAATGCTTCATTAACTCATTCGAAAACTAACATAGTACAGTGCAACTTGCACATAGCAAACCCTCCATTCAAACACAATTTAAAGACTCAACAAAGATGATAAATGCAAATAAAATTTCCATACATGTAAATATTTTATATTTAAGTACTGACAGAAGTCGAGTATTGAGAAACTAATAGAGAAAGGCATCTATTTTAGATAGAAATACTTCAGAATTTACAAAAAGAAAAAAAAAACATTGGAATAAAAGAAAATTTAAAGAGAATAAAGCTTGAAAAACAACTGAAGCTATTACAGCAGAAACTTTGCAGCGTTTCGTAATGCAATCTTAATGAAATTGCACAGAAATTTGTTTTTTTATTTTAATTTGGTAAATTGGTATCTGCTTTAACCTTACTAACTAGTTTTAACTCATTTTCATTATATTCTCTTAGCGAACGACTGGAAAATTTTACTTGCATTCAGCTGTTACTTTGTTAAACACACACAAAAAACCTATACACATTGTCTGCCAGTCTGCCACGCCCCTTTCATGTTTTCAGATTTTCTTGAGTTTTTGGCAATGTTCCAGAGCCAGGCTAAAATAAAGCTGATTAATATGCAGTTAAGCGGTTAAAGCAACACTGCAAAAAGAGCCACAATTCAACTTATTCCACACAAACTTCCCACAACATCAAATCAAAACAAGCTAAAAAGTTGTCGCACTCAACTTTAAATTTTTGCCAACTTTTCTTTGGCTATTGTCGAGAGCATTAATCATTTAGGAATACATATACCATACTCTACTATATATAAAATATATATATATATATATATATCTTGTATATAATATATACCATACTTAGTATGCAGATGTTAGAGACAAAAATAACCTTAAGGACTCTGTCGACAATTGCAGCAGAAACAAAACAACATAGAAAATTTGTAGTTAAAATATAACCGCCTGGAAGATACCCAGTATAAAACGAGAATTATTAAGTAATCAAATAATTGGTGCTCAAAAATAATCATAATGATATTTATTACAATAAATAAAATAAATAAAATTTCAAAAATAAATAAAATATATAAAATAAATAAAATATATAAAATATATAAAATATATAAAATAAATAAAATAAATAAAATAAATAAAATTTCAAAAATAAATAAAATAAATAAAATAAATAAAATAAATAAAATAAATAAAATAAATAAAATAAATAAAATAAATAAAATAAATAAAATAAATAAAATAAATAAAATAAATAAAATAAATAAAATAAATAAAATGTCAAAAATAAATAAAATAAATAAAATAAATAAAATAAATAAAATAAATAAAATAAATAAAATAAATAAAATAAATAAAATAAATAAAATAAATAAAATAAATAAAATAAATAAAATAAATAAAATAAATAAAATAAATAAAATAAATAAAATTTCAATAATAAATAAAATAAATAAAACAAACAAAATTAAATTAAATAAATAAATAAAGTAAATTGAGTAAAAAAATAAATAAAATAAACAAAACAAATAAAATTTCAAAAATAAATAAATAAATTAAATAAAATAAAAAAAGTAAACAAAATAAATAAAATAAATGAAATAAATAAGATAAATTATTATGAAATATCTCTCTACTATAATATTGTAGCATTCTTTTTTAACAATAAAAGTTACCCTTGAAAGGGTATATCAAATCATAGATAATACAAATATAATAGAAAGAAAGAAGATTTAAGAAAGATTCTCAAGTTTTTTCCATTGTGTTTGTTAAAAAAATGAAAAGTTTTTGTCATAGATTTTTCTTTGGCATTTTCTTGGGTTGAAGCTGGTTTTAATTTCTTTATTTCTATCGTTTAGTATTCGCATTTCGTTTATGTTAAAAGACGGACGCATTAATTAAAATTACACAGGCAACGCCTGGGGGCCAAAACAGTTGATAGAAACTGAGCCTGCAATGGAGTTTGAGGTACAGCAAGGATTCGACTGGGATTGAAACAGGCGAAAGAAGGTGGAGAAATTGTCGGTGTTGTGGCTCATTTCATAAATTAAAAGGGCGCTTATGAATTTAATGAATTTTATGAATTATATTTCCCATTTTAGACACACACACACACACACACAAACATATATACATAAACATTGGCCAATGTCTGTTGGTAATGTCTAAAGGATGTTTGAGACTTAACAGGCGCCTGAAAGTAGGCAACGTTTCTATATATTGAATTTCCTTTAGGCAAAACTCATTTCGTTTACTGCTAAAAGTGTAATAGTTTCATATGCATGTCCTTAGCTTGTTCAATTAGACAAGTAACACATGTACAATGCCACCTATATAACTACTATTTGCCATCAACTTCTCCACACAACGGTTTCCTACCTCCCCGCTCTCCTTGCTACACTCACTCACAGCACTGCACTCACTTAATTTTATGCCAAAACAATGACACGCCATAAATTTAAACGGATTTGCGTTGCGCCTCGAGCAAAACGCGTTTGCCAACCCTCAAAACGTCTTTGTGGATAGCAGAGGTAGTGTGTGGCGGGTAAGGGGTAATGGGGAGGCCAACTGAGTGGTTGCTCTGGGGATGGAGTCTTGTGCAATGTAGCCTCTAGGGTTGGCACTGTCAGAGCAAACAACAACAACAACAATTTGAAGCTTCTTTGCGTTCACAACAAATTTTGAAGTTTTCTTCTCCATTTTCATTTTGTTTTCATTTTCTTTTTTTTGTGTCAAGTGTTTGACGACAATTTAAAGCAAAAAAAAAGAATAAAATTTTAACGTTTTTCAACACTTTTTTATTAGAAATTTAATAGCATTTAATATCTTAATTAGGCAACAAATTATTATAATTAGTCAAAGATCCAAAACAAGTTTGAAATTGGCATACGAAGGATTCAACATATTGTTAAAAAGGAAAGGAAAATAGTTGCTGGGCATCGAACCCAGGAACTCTAAAAGAGGTGTCAAACCAACAGTTAACCAGTTAGGGATTAACTTAAAAATTTTTTAAAAATCTTGCGGAAAATTAGGAAATAAATACAAATAAAAGTTGTTGTCGAAGCATTAAGGAAATTAATAAGAAACGGTTCTATATTATTAACAAATTGTCAGTTTATATTGTATAATAAATTTTTATATACTATATTTATATGTTTTCATATTATTTTCAGTTGCTTTAAATCAATTTTTCAAAAACAATTTAAAAAACAAAATTAAAATTGCTTTAACTTTTGTTACCCCAAAACTACAATGAAAAATTTCAAACTCAGATCTTAAGGTGAAAACATTGACTCAATATTGTTCTTAAAGCATAAGAAATCTTAGCTATAAGCCGGAAATTGTGCATGGAGAATGCTGTACAATAAGATCCTTTGAAAAAAGTTGGCTTATAAAAGCAAAACTTAAAGCCAAAAGACGTGCTAATAATTTAACAGTTGTAGCAAAAGTTTGGCACAGGAGTTACACATAGAAATTGGTTGGCTAATGGGAGTAGTTGTAGTTGTTGGAAATAGGTAGGGGAATTGTTATAGCTGTACCTGGAGCTGGAGCTGGACCTTTAGTTGGAGCTGTAGATGTAGCTGGAGATGGCACATTTGACACGCTATTGCGTGCCACATGTTAAATGAGCATAGGAGCATTGGGCGCCACCTAGCGTTTGGGGTATATGTCAGCATGTTGACGTTTTTATATACATTTTATATATAAACACACACACAGACACACAGACATAGACTCACATACACATGTTTATATATATATATATATATATATGTGTATATAAGGCACACTTGTATTTTGATATTGATATGGCAGTTGCACGCACAAAGCTTGCCTCCACGCACTTGCCTCAAAGCAGACTATATTTTTACCATGAGCAACTATCCCTATGTGTACCCCCTGCTACCTTTAGCCCTATACTGTTACCAATACATATACTCCTATTTTCCACCAGCTTCACATCATTACTAACACTATTTCTTCCTCTCACGCTTTCGCTCTCCCTCTCTTCTTCTCTTGTGCGCGTCTCTTTAGTGTGTGACTCATTGTCGGGTTTTTGGGTCTACTCGTTACCCTTTACTCGTCCCTGTGGGTATCATTTTCATTAAAATTTTAATAGACTTGTTATGAAAATTCATTCTATATACATATACATGCATGTATGTATGTGTGTGTAGATAGTGTGCGTGTTTGTGTATGTGTGTGTGTGTGCTATGTTTAAGTTATAATATTGCTTGCTTGGTCTTTGACAGGCTGTTAACTAGCACGTAATAACCATAACTCTTGGAAAAACAATCCTTGAGCTGAATAAACATTTTAGTAATTGAAATGTATCAAAAAACAAAATAGCAACGTTTACGAATATGATACCAAAAAGGAATTATAAACAGTTAGTTTAAAAGAAAAAATTAAAGTAAAATTGTATTTAATCAACTTGTAAACAAAACGAATCTTTGGGTTATCTACAAACTTAACTGTGGTAATTTGTTTAGAAAAACGTTCACGTATATAAGCACAAAAGAGAATGGCAAAGATAATCATATATATGAATTGAATTAAAAAAGAAGCTCGTATAAAACTGAACTCAACATAAGAGAGTGCATCAGTTCCTACTCCTAGAGAATAGCCTGACAACTGATCAGCTTTAAGCTTTATAGGAATTTTTATTGTCTGAAAACTTTAAAAGCTTAACTAAACTTTTTACGACTTATCCGTTTAAGAGCTATCAACCGGTCTCCACCGCAATAAGTGGACACATATGCTATAAAAAACCAAAGTGTAACCAACTGATGAACGCATCGCAGCCAATGGAAAGGATTGGAGATGGAGTTCAATATGGATGATATGGATGTGGGGCTATAGATGGCTGTGAATTTGGATTTGTATTTGTATTTGTATTTGTATTTGTATTTGTATTTGTATTTGTATTTGTATTTGTGTTTGTGTTTGAAGAGAGTGGGTAAAACGCAAACAAGAAATTCCAATAAACTAATTTGCACACGAAATGCAAGAAACAGCCAAAGGAGCAGGCAGACAGCATAAATTGGAGGCGGAGGCATGGAAATGGTATGAAATTGTGGATATGGGCATGGCAATGCCAGTATAGTCCTCGAAGGTTTTCGCACCCAAGAGAGCGAGAGGTAGTCACTGAGCCATGGGTAGGAGTGGGGGTAGGGGTAGGGGCAGGGGGTGCGTGTAGCTCGAATGTGAGTCGAGCAATGCGAGTCCTGTCGGGATATTTGTGTATGAATTTTAAGCAGCTGTAAAAAATGCAAAGCCAATAAAAGGGATAAAATTGAAAAGCGTCAGGACACACACACACACATATATATATATACTTACATATACGCATACATATGAAAGAGGATTGAGGTCCTTTTTGAAGCTGTAATTGTAACTGCTCTCTTGAAATATTTACAAAGTGTTCGCCAAGCATTTGGTATAATAAATTAGCGTCGCGTATCGTATTATTGACTGGATTTTGAATAATAACACACAAAGGACCCAAGTATTCGTACACCATACACCACACACCATATACGCCATATACACACATATACCGTTAACTCCAATAGCCAATGTTGAACGAAAGGTGCCGCCAGTTGGTTGCTTCTGGTGTATCCAAAGTCAAATCCAGAAATCGAGATGGAAGCCCAGTAACCAGAGAAGAGTATAGAAATCCAACAACTGCTTGTGCCACAGCCTTCGTCACAATCAACAGTCACAGTTTGGGTTGAGGTGTTGCAAGGATGCTGCTCCAACTATATGTGTGTTTGTGTGTGTGTGAGTGTGCGTGTATATATATGGGCGTTACACACAACTCAGCACAATTGCGCACATAAATTTAATGCGCCAAATAATACGCAAGACAAGTGAAACGCATATTTAAGTTGACTACATTCCGGCAACAGTGGGGCAAGTGGGTAACATGGTGTGAATACAACGAAGCAGAGGGGGGAAAAGGGCGAACTAAGAGAAATGGCAACATCAGGACAAGTTGTGAGACATTGGAACAAAACTTATGAAAAAGGCACCAAAGCTTAAGAAAGCTTTTTGAGCTTTCATTTTAAATCCGTTTAAAACTTTAAGCTTTTATATGCTGAGAACCACAGAGAGAGGCGCAGCTTTTAAAATATACTAAATAATTATCTTTATAGTTGATTTCATCACATCAGCTAATCCATCTCTTTTACTCATATACTTTGTCCTGGTCTACAGTTTAATAACAAAGAATGCAGCTAAAATGGTTGATGAAGCTCTGGGTATGTAACAGATTTAAAGCTTATGATCAAATGTACATATTTATCTATAAGTGAGAAGCTTTTAAGGAGCTTTTTGTGTACTAAAACACTTCAATTAATTTTCATTAAAATTCACTTACGTATTGAATAAAAATTTTAACAGTGTTTAGTTGGAAGGATAGACAATATAATTGAGAAAAGCTTTGCATATGGAAACTAATTTTGAGAAAGGTTACATTATAAAGAAGAGCTCAGCATTCAGCACAAGCAATATGATCAAATAATCATTTTAAGTAAATAAACTTAAGAGCTTAAAATTTTCCAACAGCTTTGAGTATAAAAAAAAGTTTTATGCAGAAGAGAATGCAACTTATTAAGCTTTTAAGAAGCTTTAATGGAAAAAATATATTAAAGGAAATTGCAAGCAAATATGCCTTACAATTTGGTCAACTTTTAAAGAGCTTTAAGTATGAAAAAAATATTTATAAATAATATAAAGCAAATAGCAACAGTTTTTACTAACTAAATATCAAAAGATGCAGTTTTCAGATAGCTTTTAAGTAACAAATCGTAACATTATTATAGTGCCACAAGTAAACACATAAAAATGCAGCTTTTAAGGAACTTTCATTAGGAATAAGAGTTTTATAAAAATACTTGTAAGCCTATAGGAATAGAAAACGGAGCTTTTCAAAAGTTTTTTACTATAAGCGTCAGTTTATCCTAGTGTAAAATGAAAGGTTTAAACTTTTTATACTACTATAAAAAAACTTTACTTTGTACACTATTAAAATGAACTTGAAGATTTCAGATAGAAAATGAATGAATAAAACTTAAGAATTTCGAATATTCTAATTGAAGCTTTAAACGTTACGAGCCCAAACCTAAAAAAAAACCCCAAAACCCTGAACCAAATGATAAACGAGTTCAAGCTAAAAAATTAATAAATTAACCTTAAGATTAAAAGAAATATAAGAAAGAATGAAAGTAAACAGCGTAGAAAACAAAAGAAGAAGAACAAACAGAAAATTGTAAGAAGAGGAAGAAGAAGAGTAAAGCAATTAAACCTAAAGCTACAATTCTGAGTTTATTAAAGCTATTAATGAATCTTATTATATATATTATTATAGCTGGACATAATTATAATGGGTTAAAAACAGTAAGAAATCTGTGTTAAGTGCACATTAGTCAAAACCAGTTTTTTGACCTTATATATAACTGACTATATATATATATATATATATATATATTATACGTATATATAACTAACTGGCAGATAGACAGATTTAACCTATATAAGAATTTTATAATGATTATCTTTGGGTGCAAATTTTAAGTTAAAATTTTGTTACTTCATACGAAATTCTATAAATATTTCATAATTTATGTTGGCACATTAATATTTATATATATTTATATATGATTTGGTGCCACTGTGCGTACCAGTGTGCAGCTGAAAGAAACTTGAAAAACTTTGCTTTTTGCGACGTTGTTTTGAATATTTTTTATATTTTTCTTTTGGAACAACTCGAGATTTACACAAAATACATGGCCACACACACACACGGACATACACACATATGCACACGTTCTAACCTCATAAGGACTTTCGCACACACATATGTAGACTGAGAGAGAGAAAGAGGGCGAGTGAGAGCTAGAAAGAGATAGCATACATGCGCACTCATTTGAATGTATTACAACAAGTTAGACGTAAAAAAATTTGTGCACAAAAGGAAGCAGGACACAGGAGGCAGAAGGTAGAAGGTAGAACGCAATAGGCAGGAGGTAGGACGCAGAACGCAGGACGCAGGACGATGTTGCCGACATGAATTATTTAGAACGCCAAGCGAAATGACTGCGTTAAGGGAATGGGAAGGGGGTTTTTTGGGGACTGAAGCTGGAGGAATGGTTGATGTGTAATGGGTTGGAGGTTGAACTCTATGTTGTAACTGAACAACATACAGTTCTATATATATGTCTATGTGTGTGTGTATGTGTGTGTGTGTGTGTGTGTGTGTGTGTGTATGAGTGTGTGTGTGTGGGAGAGAACGAAATGTTTGATTAAATTTGTAGCCACTTGTAGCGAGGGAACTAAACTCCAACAGCAAAACAGAGGTACGCTTAAAAAGGGGATAGGGAAGAGAAAGAGGGAGAGCGAGCGAGGGAGAGAGAAGGAAGGCAGAGCGAGGCAATGAAATTGTTTAAGTAGGTTCAACTTTTGGCAGTAGGCATTAGAAATTAACTCGTTTTATTGCGCATTACACATTAAACTAGGCCTTAACTTTTGCAGCGCATAAAGTGAATAAAAAGGGGGACAGAAAAATGCAGGAAAGGAAGACAGGGACGTGGTAAAGGTAGTGGGGATGCTTGGCTAATATCTCAATTGCACTGGGTCATATCTCAGAGATTGCTAACTGACAGGGCAATTCCTTGTTATGGCCCCAACAATAATTCACACGCACACACAATACACTTATACACACACACACACACACACACACAAATACACATACAAAGAGGGAAATGTGTCAGTCAGTGGTGGGTTAAGCCACATTTCGTGGCAATCAACAATTGTTGCATGAATAAGCATCCAATGGCTGTGGGGAAAACCAGGATGCTTGGGCAGGATAACCAGTAGGATGAGGGCGAATGTTTCAACTTATTTTGGCTGATTGTTTGAGGCTAATGATTGCTAACACACACACAAACACACACACACACACAGATCACTGCGCAATTTTTGTGGCAATAACAAAGAGGATGATGAGCGCAGGATGATAGGCCAAGGAGCAAGAGGCAAGCGGCATGGAAATGGTAAGCAGCAAGTGAATTTCAGGGATTCAGTTGTGAGAGAATTACACGAAATTGTGCCATCAAAAGTAATGTGAAGGCGTTCCCACTGATAGAGAGCATTAGATGATGAAAATTATAAAGGACATACACAATGAGCTCCTTGTTTCAAATGGGTGTCGACAGGTTCAAGTGACGTGAAAAGATGGACACGAAATACACAGCATCGAATGAAAGCAACAAATTTACAATATATATGACTAAACATTATACAGAACACAGTAAGAAAGAGTTCTAAAAGAGAGAGAGAAATGTAAAGAGTAATTGCCAAGAGATAAGTTTTTGCTAAGAAGAAGTTTAATGTCCTTAATATGAAGTAAGCAACTGATATGCTTAAGACATTTATCAGTTTTTATATAGAAAACTTGAAAAGAGTTCCCGAACCATTTCCATAGTGCAACCCTTAAGTGGCAGGCAACCTCCAAGGAAAACAAGGAAAAACTGTCAAGGACTAAAATATAGTTGAATTTTAAAAGTTCAATCGTAAATCTAATAAATAAAATTTGTTTTACAAATCAAATTTAACAAATTGAATAGTTGCATTGACCTTCCCTCCTCACCCCACAACCCACCCATAATTTTATTTAAAACAATTGCATTTACCCCCCCCCCCCCCCAAAAAAAAACAAAGCAAAAAAATATCCTGAACCCCAAAGAGAAATCTCTGCCAAAGTTTCAACTAATAATTTCTACAGCCCACAAATGCAAAGTTGAAACCCAAAATAGAAAATCAAGTATAGGGAAAAACAACTTTCACCTAAAGCTCTTTTTATTTCATTAGACCCTTTTTTTGTGGAGGAGGAGTGGGATGTACAAAACTAACGAAATTTTTATTGTTTGTCAATTGTTTTGGGTCCCACAGCTAAAAGTTGTGTAACAAATATAAATACAAAGTTCAATATTTGCCGAGATATATATAAATATATGTGTATATATATATATGTGTATATATATATATATGTATATATATATATATATGTAAAGAGATGTAAAACTATGTTCTGTGGCAATGCCACTTCATGCAGACCGGAGAATGGTAGAAAGACCAGAAGCTGAAGGAAAAGTCACATAGAGAAGACTATAAAATAAAAATTGCTATAGAAAAGGATCGACGAGTCTTCTATTAAAGATCAAGTAAACAAATTGCTCTTACAATTCTAAATTATTTAATTCATGGACTCTTCAAGTTATCAAGTCTTCAATACGTTCTGGGAAAGATGTAGTAGATGTAGATTAGTAGGACTTTCTTCAAACACTTCCATTTCACTGGACACTAATAAAATTTAACATACTTAAGTCTAATACTATATCACAATACTATTTAATACTATTATAACATCAAAATAAACTGTTCTTTATGTATCTATATATTATATTAGGGACTTTTTTATGCAATATGTAAAAAAAAAAAGAAAACTCCTTTTTTGTCAGAGTTCCTTCTTAAAACATGGGCTTACATTTATAGATCAATGAACTAAATTAGATTTTCCCAATAGTTCTAACTTTGGTTTACTTAATAATAATAATAATAATTTTAATAATTATAATAATAATCATAATAATAAAAGGTTTCATTGCACTAACTCTTCTCAAAAAGTAAACAGGTGTAAGATTATAATCCCGAAGGATCGCCTTGATGTCTACAAAAGGATTGAACAATATACTGTTTCAGAAAAGTTATGGCTATTTCTTATAAGTCCCTAAACTTAAACTATATATAATATATATAATGATTACTGTTGGTTAGTTTGATGTTTGAGTTGTTCTTAAGAAACTGATAAAGAAAAGCAGAAAGCAATATAAATCTCACGCTAATATATAAGGAATCAAATGTCATGTATTGAATGTGAAACTTGAATACTCTAATAAAGAATTGAGCTTGGATCGACTTACTTTATAGTATATATAGTATATTATAGTATAGTATAGTATAGTATAGTATAGTAATAGTAAAATATATATATATATATATATATCTACTTCAGGGATTGTCAAGTCAGAAAGAAACTTAGACAATTATTTTCTCGCTTTTATCAATTTCTGAGTGATTTCCCTGAAGAATGACAGCAAAGTCGACGAAACAGCTTGGGTAAACAAAGGAAAAACGGTAGTTATGAAGACAGAATAGTAAATAAAATATTGGATAATAAGAAACTATATAAACAGTATGATTCAAACAGATTGATTCAATAGATTTTCAGCTAAAGAGGATTTGATTTTTTTTTTCAGACTTAAAAGTAATCTCATTGTGGGAAGTAATTTTTGTGTTGCAAGGCTTAAGAACTTCTATATAGATTATATATATATATTATGTATATAGATTTGTTTTAGGTTCATATTTCATTACATTTACAAGGGGACGGAGGAGCATAGGAAGGGGTAAATGGAATGCAATATTGAGGCAAATGCGCTTGATAACTACTTAAAATGCCAAAGAAAATT
Source organism: Zygothrica quintamaculata (assembly GCA_037044455.1). Classification (NCBI taxonomy): domain Eukaryota; kingdom Metazoa; phylum Arthropoda; class Insecta; order Diptera; family Drosophilidae; genus Zygothrica; species Zygothrica quintamaculata. The sequence continues at coordinate 102,432 of JBAMBS010000356.1, read as the reverse complement.
TCAATGCCATTTGTCTTGGTGTCGCATTATTTTTTGTATTTTTCGCTTGGTGGAAATCAAATTGACAGCGACAGCCACAAGTGGGCGGATTTTAAGTTGGCAGACACGTCTGCTCCAGAGGCACTCTGCCATGATTAGTGGGTGGCAGTCGGGATACAGCACAGGTGGATAGCCATACCACAGACAGGTGCGACTCACGTGAGCCGTCATGTCACTGAATGGCGCAAAGAACATAAATCTAAGTGAAAGTTCTGCTTGGAGTTGGAGTTGATGTTTAAGTTGAAGTTAATGCTGATGCTGATGTTGAAGTTAGAAGTAAGGTAAGAAGTTGTTGCTGTTGATGTTGCTGTGGCAATTGAAGCTACTGATAAAATCCATCAAACATCGGAAAGCTGCTACACTTTGTAGCAACTCTAATTGAATCAGAAAGGTAAACGTGGAGAATTCTTGTAGTACTTCTTGTTTATTTATTTATTATATGAAACTTGCAGGTGTCAAAAGAGAATCTAAAAATGTGAAGGATATACCGCAATGTATTGCAATGCAGCTTATCGAACCGGACAGCTGACAGTTCTACCAAGAGAAAGTAACACAATGAATGAGATAGGCAGACTATAAGTGGAAATGGTAGATAGTAGGAGAAAATTTAAGCAAAAAAAAAAAAACGAGGCACGACAACATTTTCAAGTGGTCCGCAGACACAACCGCAAAGCACTTGGAACTTGTCTGATAAATGGTTGCCTGTCACTTGCTTACTCCAACCAGAATGCCAGGATAACACCCAAGCAACACGCAACGGGACTTTATCATGGGCGTCTTGAAGGAACAGCAGTTGGCTGAGTTTGCTTTAAATACCATTGGCATTTGTAAAAGCTTTAAATAAAAATAAAAAAAAATTGCATTGCATTAGGACAAAGGACATGCACGAAATGCTTAATGCTAGAATAATCCTTCAACTAATTAGTTTGGCAACTGCTTGCTGCAACTGCAACTTTAATCTAAAAACTTCAACATGAATAAAATATTATTTTGCATTTAAAGCTTAAATATAATTTCTATTAATTACTACGTCTCTCTCTCTCTCTCTCTCTTTCTCTTATTTTTATTTATACATAAAATTAAGTTAACTTGGTTAACAGCTGCGACAGTCAACAACATCAACAGCAACACCAACACCAAAACCAACACCAACATCATTACCTTTACCCTTGCTAGACACAACTCAGACACCTCGTAATGTGCCCTTCCTACCCTTGTCCCCCTCTGCTCTGATTTGCAGCCAGAACCACTTCAGAGAGCAAAATCAAATTCGACGCTCAATTAAAATTCAATTTGTTGCGCGCCATTAATTAGATTCTCTTACCAAGCGAACCAAGCCAGCCTGGCCAGCTGGCGATGAACTTTCTCCAAATAACTTTCAGACAAGCCACCTGTGCATAGCCCACACAAACCACACCCAGCACCTAGTATACCACCCACATGGACACAGACACACAGATACAGCTAACAACACAAACTTCAAACTTAATGCAATTTCTTTTTATCGAACTGCAGCCTGAAGGCATTGCGAAGTGGGGGAGGGTTAAGAGGTTTGTAATTAGTAAGTTGGAGGATTTTACTTTCATTCGACACTTCAATTAATTGTAATCTATGCGCATAAATTGGCAACGAGATGGATCACTTGGCATGCAACATGTGGCATTTACTTAGACTGCTAAACTTCTGTAGCTCTTCAGATACGCATAAATTACGCAGCCATTTGAGGTTTTAATTGTTTTATTCTGTTTTTTTTTCTACTTTGCTTTCATTTATAGTATATCCAATAGGTTTATTTGGTCAATGCTTTTTTGTACACAACTGTACTTGCTATTAATATGACTCACCTGCTTCTGTAATGTATTGGAAAGGTCTTCGAGGCACTCCTTGCGCTCGAAACGTTCAAATTTAAAGCTATTGGAACGATAGAGCTCATTGTCGTCTCGTCGACGATTGCGACAAAGGCGACGGGTAATAATGTTTCCACTTCCACTTAATCGAGGACTATTAAGTAAAGTAGAAAAAAAGATGGAAATCTTTTAATTGATACGCTTATTTAATAGGGGCCAACCATATACAATCCGTCTAGCTTAAAGACCCAAAATTTACTACGAAATCTCAAAAGGAACTAAGATTTAATTTAAGAATGATTAGCATTATCATTATCTATAGCATTATCATTAAAATTTGTATTATTTATTCTCAGTATTATTTTTATTTTCCTTATTATTATCATTACCATTTTCATTATCATTTTTATTATCATTTTCATTATATTTTCATTATCATTTTCATTATCAATATCATTGTTATTATAATTATCAATATCATTATCATTTTCATTAATATTATCCTTATCAATATCATTTTCATTCGCATTATTATCTTTACTCTTCTTGTCATTTTTATTTTCATTATTTTTATTATAATTTTATCCTTATTTATATTATTATTATTATTATTCTTATTATTATTATTCTTGGTATTATTATTATTATCATTATTATTATCATTATTAATATCATTATTACTATCATTATCAATCCTTTTTTGAATATTTATATGAGTATGACTTTTAATATCATTATCCTTGTCATTATTATCAGAATCATTATTCAATTCATTATATATTGATTTTTGAGATGATGTCTTCTTTTCCTCCTTTGTTTTAACTTGAATTATTTATAGCTCTGCCTAATTGCATTTGATCTTTTACCTTGGTCTAGAATTGACAATTTTCCCCTTTCTTATTTTTTATCCCATTTTCATTTTCTACCTTATCATATCATTACTATATTCAGTTGGAGCTGCCGAAAAAATCTATGTATATATATATTTTTTTGCAATTCCCAAGCAGCACATCATTAAGTTTGCCGTTAGATAGAGCTTGTTGTTGGCATAGACTAACCCACATGTGGTGTCCCTTGGATGTAGATCTTTGGGGCAACAGGCAAGAAGCTCGTTAGCTGGCGCTTCATTAAAATTTGACACATTTGGGACAAACAAGAGGTGGTACGAAACAGGAGACTGTTTCATTTATGTTACCTAACTGTTTGGCGTTGGGTTAAAGCCGCAAATTTAAGGCGCAAACATGAAAATGTCGACGACCCACTTTGCATTTGCATTTGGGTTCATTCAACGCCCCATAGCACTTCAATGAAGCCAACTAACCGACTCAGCTGAGCCACCCAAAGCAACCTGAACCACCCAAAGCCCGACCAACTAACCAACTCGAACCTAAAAAAAAAAAAAAAATAACAAAACAAAAAGGAACAAAAAAAAACAAAAAAGGAGAGAAAAAAATAGAAACTCGTTCGCCAAACAAAAGCACAAACCACCATAAAAGGCTCAAGTGGTGGCCACTTGAAGCAACTGAAAACTGAAACTTCGTCTGTAACCAAACCTCTAGTTAACCTACAGGTGCCACTCACCCGCAGGGCTTGCAGTGCGTCATATGCAGATCCCAGTTTAGATGAAAGTTAAACATTCGCAGCTTCGCGACAGCTCGCTGTCTTAGGGAGATATCCGGCTGTATTGGTACAGCTGAAGCATTACCCGTTCCTGCTACAATTGTACCCGTAGCTGTGGAGTTGCTTGCACCAAGTCCAGAGGTACGATGCGCATTGGGATACATCATGACGGTGCCACTGGGCGCTGAGGTGGCAAACAAGCGATGGGAAGACGATACAACACCAGTACCATGATGACCATGACCATGTCGATAATGCTGATGGTGATCCTTAAGCGTATAGAAACCACCAGAGGAACTGCAAAGCAAGATAAAATATTTATAATAAGGATCCTAGATGCCTGTACCTTAACATAAATAGTCCTAAACATTTACACAACGTAACGTTAAAGAAGATCCTTTTGCTTTACCCTAAAAGGCAACATATAGTTGGAGAAGGGTCTAAGTCTCTTCCTAATATTTAACGAGTCAATCGAGGCTATAACTTTTCATAATCCAAAGAGCTTGTCAACGGAAATTCCTATTTATATTTTCATCCAACACTTCTTTCCACTTGTTGCTGTTTTTAGAAGAAACTGTTTTCCCTTGCTTTTCTTCAAATTAATTTTCTCCCTTTTCTAGGTTCTCTTCTTATGTTTTGTGTCGGTTCTTCCTTTACATTCTTGTACCTTTCTTTAATCAATAATTTCGTTCCTTCTTTTCTTATCTGCGTTCTCTATTTTTACCTTCTTATCTATCTCATTTTCCACTCACGAGCTTCTGTGAACTATGGAAATATGAGGAAAAACCACAGCTCTTACAGCCAAGATAAGGGCATCGTAAATGAACCCAAGGATAATCCTATATTTTGTTTCATTTAATAGAACAGCTACTGCAGAAGGAGGAGGTAGAGGAAGCGCCTCGCATCTGTCTATCCTTTTCAACAATTTGATATAATAGCTTTTACTTAGCAGATGAAAGTCAAATAGAAGTCAAAGGCAATTCAAGATTCGGTAAGAGGCTAATCTCTGAATAGGACAATAATAAAGGGATAAACTTACGACATGTTATCGCCACCGCCATCGCCCACACAGCTGGTAACGCCAACCATGCCGCCAGTACGCCGAGGACGACTCTTACGTCGTCGGCGGCGTCTACGTTCCGAGGATGCTGTGCGCGTTTGAAGGACATGCTGGCTAAGCGATTTGTGGCAACTAGCCGGTTGACCACTGCTAGCCAAACGTCGTCCAGTAGCATTGCTGCCACCAGCTGCTGTTGGGCCCTGCGATATGCCCTGTACGGCAACCACGAGCTGTGCATCTCCGAAACCACCCGCTGAGCTTATGGTGTCAGTGGATTGCGGTGTTGCGGCACCAATAGCTGCAGCAGCATTGCACAATTGTTCCCTGTCCCGTTGCTGTGCTCCTTGGCTTTGATTCTGTTGTTGTGACTGCGACTGGGACTGCGATTTGCTGTTGCGCAGGCTGTGATTCACTTTGCGCCACATGCGCTCCATGTTGGATTAAGCTTTTCTTTTATATTCTTTTCTTTTTCTGTTTATTTCTTTCTTTACTTTTTTTTTTGTTTGTTGATTTTATTATTATTTTTTGTATTTCTTTTCTTTATTTTTCTTTTGTGTCTCTTACGATTTTTCTATGCAATTTTAGCTAGCTACAAGGATATTTGGCTCTGTGGAGCTAGGATTCTAATGGAAGTTCTTGTTGTTGCTGTTGTTGCAGTTGTTGTTGATGTTGTTGTTTTTGTTGTCGTTGTTCTTGTTGTAGTTGTCTTATTGTTTCGAGGTGGCAGTGTTTAGTTGGTTTGTTGTCAGCTGTGTCGCTGTGCCGTACAGCAACACTAACACCAGCAGTGACATGGCTACACAGACACTCACACACACACACACACACACACAGTATAACAAAAATAAAAAAAAGCTACTCAGCAGGAACTATGCATTGTTGTTTTTGTTGCGGTTTTCGATTGCAAAAGTTGTTGTTGTTGTTTTTATAGTTGTTCTTGTTGTTGTTGTTGTTGTTGTTGTTATTATTGCTACTGTTATCGGTTCACTGTGAATTGCGGAAATAAAAAACAAAGAGCATGAATTGAGTTTACTCAAATATACACACACATACACATACACATAGACACAATGACTAACTTTCATTTGTATCTCTAGCTGTGTTTGTGTGTGTGTGTGTATATATGTGTGTTTGTTGAGCTGTGCGAAAACTTTTGTCATGCACTTTTAGGTTAAGCACGCGCTTCACTCATTTCGTTAAGCCGCACCATTGTTTCGTTGTTGTTTTTTCTCTTATTGTATTTATTTATCCATCCTCTTCTTCTTCTTATTCTTGTTCTTATTGTTGTCACTATTGTTGTTGCTATTGCTATTGCTGTTGCTGTTGCTGTTGCTGTTGTTGTTGTTGTCGCTTCCGACTGCACTTGTGAATGAAAATAAATTGTAAATTGCAGAGAGCAATTGAGCGTTTGAACGATGAACGAACTATATATACACACACACACGCACATACAAAAGCTATCGACAGCGGCATAAATAAATGTATGTATTGTGTGTATGTAGGTGTTTGTATGTGTGTATGTTTAAATCTCTCATTTATTTGTCTTTTATATACATTTTCTTTTGCAACTCTCTTTTGCCTCTGCAATGGCTTCTGTTTCCTCTTCTAGTTTTTTGCTTTTTACACTTATTTCACGTGTGAAGTAAAACCTGATAACTTTTCACACTTATTCACAAATAAATAGAAGCAATCAACAGAAGCAGCAGCAGCAGCAAAAAAAAGCAACAGCGATAACTGTAACAGCGACGTTGAAAGACGACACACATTTCACGTTTTGTGTAATTTTGCGTTAGTAATAAGTAAAGAGAATAGTTACAGCTGAAGAGTGAGCGCGCTAGCAACACACACATACAAACAGAAGAGCTAAGCGGCGCCTTGGTAACTGAAGCGCCGCATGTTTTTATTATTATTGTTGTTGCTACTGTTGCTGTTGTTGCTGTTGTTGCTGTTGTTGTTGTCGTTGTTGTTGTTGTTGCCGCTGCTAGTGTATCCTGGCTGCTGACAAGGCGAGTTAACATTTCTATGCTTAAGCTCTTACAGTGCACAGTGGTAAGCATTTGTTTAAAATGAATGTAAATACAACAAAAATAAATAACCTAATTTTACATTAAACTTTTAGCCAAAATAAATTTTATTGCGTTATATTAAAAAAAAGGAGGAAAATTTAATGAAGATATAAAAATAACTTATAAACTTATTTAGTGAAAAGCTTAGATTATTTAAAATATTATTTTAATTATATATATATATATATAAAAAATAAAACATTTATATTTGATTTGAAACATGTTTTGTATACTTTAAATTAATTAGCAGCAAAGTTGGCAACAGTTTGACGACTTAACAATACATTCAAGATTATTCAGTTTTTGATTAAGCTTAAAGTGGGTCGAGCCCAAGCACTAAATGCATGCATTAGTTATAACATGTACCACTGTGCCTGTACAGACAAAAGCTGCACAGCTGCCATAACGTACTCTCTCTCTCTCTCTCTCTCTCTGTCTCTCTTTCTGCGTGTGTGTGTTTGATTCTATGGTGAGCCTCTCTTGTTATTGGCTCTCTGTTTTGCGTGGGCGCAATACAACCGTGTATCGTGGCCGTCGTTGTGGTATCCTATATCCTAAATGTGCTATGTCCTGTGTATAACACAAACAATTTGCGATTGACGCTGCCAGGGAATCCCTGGTGCTGTGAGAGTAAGAGTGTGATGGCAAAAATAAAATAAAAAAAAAGACTAGCATTCGGTTGAAGCTACAACCCGTAATTGATGATGATGAAAATATGAATTAAACTTTTATCACTTGCAGTAGCAGTTTTCGTTGTCCACTTTTAGGCTAAAATTAATACAACACATACATCTATGCCCACTTACAAGAACGCGCCGGAAACGGAAGCGATAAAAAATGCTACGCCTCTATTAACATTTTTTTTTCGAAATTTTTTTTTTTTTTTTATTTATTTTATTTTATCACAAACAACAAATTCGCTGCGCCACTTGGCCAGGAGCAGAAGCCTCTGCCCGTTTATTGGCAACGCGCACGCACAAATAAAGCAGCCAACAGCAGTTGGCAACGCTCAACTTTTTTGGGCAGCAGCCGTAACAGCGGCAATTAAGAGCTACATTCCGTTACACTCACTCTCTTGCTTCAACAGCTTAGTCACAAGAACGTTCCTTCTCTCTCTCTCTCTCTCTCTCTCTCTCTAACACACACTCTACCTTTATCTCTCCTTCTCTCTCTCTTGCGCTCTCTTGCTGTTGCTTACTTCTCTCTGGTGTTTCTGAATTCCATTTCAAAATGTAAACATAAAAACAACTTGAACACCGGTTGGCTAATGAAATAGTTACAAAATATCAGTAAATTTAATATTATTATTTAAACTACAACGAGAAATTTTCTCTTCTTATATTTTTGTTATTAATTTTATTCCAAAAATATTTTATTTTTGAGGAAAATCATATATTATTTCATACACATTTGAATTCTTTAACTTTTAGCAACAATAGTATCGATATTTCGTTATGTAAAATATCGCAAATATTCAAAACTCTCAGCTGATTTCTTACAAAGGACATTTTAAGCAACAGAAGTTTGTTACAAAGGGACATTTTTTCAAACAATTCAATAATCAACAGTTATACAGCAGACGATAAACATATAGAGAATTGATTACAATGGTGGGATTTTCTTTCAAATAGATATATTTTAAAAGGATATTTCAAACGACTTTTGCCTGCACTATACAAAAAAGCAACTGGCGTCCTCTACTGTAAAGTTTTGTTTGTTACCAAAATGTATCGCTAGATGGCGCCAATATAACGCTTTCTTAATATGCGTGAATGAAATTTAAACGAAATTAGAAGTTCTTTCTAAGGATTAACTAAATGGGAAAAAAAACAAAACCAAAGTTTTAATTGTATAATATAGTAACCCAAAATAGCCCATATTAAAACATCAATTTAAATTTATAGTATTTAAGTTTGTTTTGTTATAGTATTTTTAATTGGTTTGCCATTTGTCTGCCATAATTTTTCATCATTTTTATCATAATCATTCATTAAATCTTTTCATCGTCTTATCGTGTGGCATACATACAGTTGTTATACAAGCACACACAAATGTATGTATGTGCATATGTTTTGTAGTATATGTGTACATTATATATACTCACTATACTCAGCATATCCATATCAATATCGATATCGATATTTAGTATTAATTTTATATCGATTTGCATATTTCAAAATGTTGTCTAATCCCATACACGTTATATATATATATATATGTATTATTTAGATGTAAATGTGATCATACAGTTTAACATTTGGTTGATATCGAACACACTTACACATATACACTCGCACGCATGCACACAAATACATACACATACATTGATACATACATAATATTTGCCTTAATCAAGTTACTTTTTTAATATGTAATTCTTATATAGCTTGTCATTATATCATATCTGTTACCACAATGCACTAGTACATTCACAAACACAGACATACCTGCATACACATACACATACATACTATATAGCGACTTTTACAAAGGAAATGTTCATATGGTATTTTGTTTCATTTCTTTTCTTTACTTTTCTTGTTCGTTTACGTATTTTATATATATTTCATATTGAAACTTAATTTACTAAAACGTTGGTATTGGCCTATTGCGCAGTTTTACAAATTGCAATTATTGATATCCCTATCGTTATCGTTATCATTAAAGTCGATGGATTCAAAAAAAAAAAATAGAGGAAATATTTTTTTAATGAAAACATTCTTAAAAGAATAGAAAGATTTATACACAAAATGGCTTTTGATTGCTTTAAACTTTTTTCCCTACAAAGTGTAAATGTATGTGTGTGTGAGTGTACGACAGCGAGAGAGAGAGAGAGAGAGAGAGAGAGAAAGAGAGAGAGAGAAAAGAACAGAAAGTTATATAAGACGTTCCTATATAAGCGCAATAACACACCCATACATAAGTGCTACCAGAGAGAAAAGACAGAGAGAGAGATCTCTGATCATTTACTGAATAGTATTATGTTCTTGTGTTAAGCTTTATCACAAAAAGTTTTAGGTAGAAAAAGAAACTAAAAATAAAATGGTCACACTGAAAAATAAACAAATGTAGAATAGAATATACAAGAGAAAAGTTATAGGAGAAGTGAGAGCGAGTTGTAACAGTTTGGACACAAATAATTTCCAACTACTCTACAATTGATTACAGATTATATAATATAAATATATATATATTAATTTATATATTTATATATATTTTGTGATAATCAATTGATTATTCATTCTAATAAAAGCTGCCTACAATAAGCATTTCTCTAGAGCTACAAAGCTATCGATATATTTAATATGCATATAACACACACAAGTCTTACATATAGATATATAGATATATATATATATATATATATATATATATATGTATATATCGGTATAAATCTTTATCGATACTAGTCTTAATTATATCAATTTCAATCCAGATGATGAAAAAAAAATCTTTTCTAAAATCTACAACCATCACAAGGGAGAAGACAAAAACCAATAGAAAATAAAGAAAGGAACAAACGGTTTCCCCTTACGATTGGCTTATCGATAGCTTCACAGCTCTTAACTTTATCGTTCTACTGCAAAAAGTACAGTTGCCTCAGCATATTCACCTGAACAAAGCGCTATTTGTATGCTTGTATGTGTTTGTGTCTATGTTAATATTATCCAGTTAATAATTAATCTGCTTTAGCATAGACATTATGCAGTTACAAACATGTGTGTGCGTGTGTGTGTGTGTAATATTTAAAAAACTGGTATGATCTTATGTTTGTGTTAGTTACAACATAACAAACTGCGTTAATTCAGTTAACATATCTTGGCCACGTTTTTATGTATTGCTGACAAAAATCTTTTCTCTTGTTTTTTTTACTTCTTCATTTTACCTGTTGCACAATCACAAAAATATCGTTATCGATAAATGTCAAAATATATACATAGCATATGTATATTAATCTGTTGGTGTGTGTGTGTGTATGTGTGTGTATGTGTGTGTCACGGCTGCTAATGCGCTGTTGCCGTTTTTCACTATGCTTTTTGGCAACGTTGTGAATATTTTTAAGTGAATTTATTTTTAGTATTTTTTCATTTATATTATTTCTTTTTTATATATTTTGAACTACAACAAAAAAAAAATCCAAATAAAATTATGCTTAACATATTATACTTTCTATTCATCTCCTTTCACATTTTCATCTGCTTTTCCTTGCCTTGCCACAGTCTGTCGCATTTAGTAATATTTATTTTATTTTATTTTATTTAGTTTTTTTTTGGATTTTTCTTTTTCTTTAGTTAAAAATTGAATAAAAAATGTCATTTCAATTACGTATTAGCCAAGTTTATTAGCTTCTTCTTTTTGTTTAAGTTCACCATATAAATTTTATTTTTATTTTTGTTAGGCAAAATTTATTCTTGTTCAACATCAAATATATTTCTGTTTATTGAACTATATATATATATATATATATATATATACATATATATATATATATTTATAGTACATATATATATATATTCGGATTATGTAGTGTGGGGTATATATGTACATTCTTATGCATAAAAACTGGTTTTAAATTAGATAAAATTACATATAATGAAAAAAAAAAAATTTTAAAATAAGCATTCTTTAAAGTAATTATTAATTAAGAAATTTATATATATATATATACATATACATATAAAATAAATATATATATATGTATATATATTTATATGAAAAAAAAGACTGCGTTAAAATAAGCAACAGTTATTAAAAATAAATTAATTCACTTTTAAGAACTAAATTAGTTAAATATTTAAATAATTTTCATGTGTTAACAACAAAATGTTTCTTATTTAATAAGTAGTTCATATTATTACAAAAAAAAATATATATATATATATATATATATATATATATATATATATATATATATAATAATAATAATAATAAAATATAATTTTATATATATATTTAATGAAAAAAGTCAAATAGTTTTTAAAATAATATACGTAATTTCTATCAAATGTATTTTTCAATTTTTTGCATATTTTTCCTTCCATTTTTGTTGTATTTTTTTAAGTTTTTCAGCTTTTTTTTTTTTTTTTGTTATTTATAGAAATAATTCAGTTTTTATTCGTTAAACATTTTCTTTATCTTTAAAATATTTACTTCTGTTTCTTTTTCCTTTTTTGATTTATTTTTCTGTGATTGCTGCTTTATTTTTGCATTCTTTATTTATTTATTTCTCACTTGGCTAATTCAAAAAAAAAAAAAAAAAAAAAAAAATACACAATTAGAAAACTTTACGAATATTTTACTTTTCCTTTGTCGCTGATAAGTATGCTACAAATAATTTGCTTTTTCTATCTCGGTACTTCCTTACATTCTTTTTTTTTTGTATTTTTTATTCCTTTCACAATGTGTTTTGTAGTGCAGAATTTGCTGCGTACTATTGGTGTTTTTTCTTTTTTTTTTTTTTTTTTCTTCTTTTAAAAGTTACAAATTTTTTGTTTGTTTTGCTGTATCGATTTGTTTTTTTATCTTTTTGCTTATTACCTACAAATTTTTGTTGTTGTTGTTATTATTATTAGTAATTTGTTGGTCGTCATGGACAGAGCAACCACTGCTGCTGCTGCTGCTGCTGCTGCTGCTGTTGCTGCATTTACTTTTGCTGCTAGCGGCGATGCGATGCAGGCGTTGTGGCTGCCACAGAAAAATGTTTTATCGTCGCTCTCTCAATATGGTAAAAATTATCTTACTGTAAATCCGACAAGCGTATAAATACAGTCAGAGTTTATGTATTTGTAGGTGTGTAAGTTTATGTAAGACAGAGAGACAGAGAGAGAGAGAGAGAGAGAGAGAGAGATAGATAGATAGAGAGAGAGAGAGAGAGAGAGAGGGAGAGGGCGAGAGAAAGATACTATGAGAAGGAGAAATACAGAGAGGGGGAGAGAGAGATAGAACAGGAGAGGTAGAGATCGTCAGATGAAAAGCGAGTTAATTGATCACCAACACTATCTCACTCGCTTTTATTTATACACTATCTCTCTCTCTCTCTCTCCCTCTGTCTCTGCCCTACATACGCGTGCACTGTATCACTCTCTCTCTCTCTCTGTCTTTGTCTGTCTCACTCTCTCTCTCTCTCTCTCTCTCGTACACACACTCTTTCTCTCTCCATCTGACGCTGGCCGGCTCAAAAGTGCTCCAAAGCTCTGCGCAGCTTTTTACAATAAAATGGACATTAAGATTCGCGCTCCTTTTTAACCTTCACCTCCTCCCCCAATATAGTTGTTATCTCGCCCTGCATGAAGGCCCACGGTATGGTTGAATTAGCTAGCGGGCAACGTTCACCACTGGGACAATACACCTCATTGCCCAAGCCCTATAACAGTAAATAATAGAAATAGAATTATAAGTACAATAAAAAAAAAGAAAAGCTTTTACTCACATTTTGACGCTTGATACTTTCACGACTGCAGGGAAAACAGAACTTATGAATGTTCACCGATGGGCACTGTACAAAGTGTGTATCCTCTAGACGCTCCTGGCACAGAGTGCACTTAAGTGTTGCATTTTGGGCTGCAGCAGCTGCGGCTGCTGCTGCTGAATTGGGCGCTGCACTACTGCCAGGGGGTCCACTAATGCCAGCTGTACCTCCAGTGCCACTGGCACTGCTGCTCATACCTGGCGCACCTTGGCTACCGCTGCTGCCAGGACCAGTATTGGCTGAACCGCTACCATTGCTGCCACTTGGCCCACCAACGGGTCCAACATTATTATTGGCAGTACTACTGCCATCGACGCCAACAGCATTTGGATTTGGTGGCATTGAGGATGGTCCAGCATTGTTACCACCATTACCAGATGTAGCATTACCGCCACCGCTACTGCAGCTACCCAATTGCGAGTTACTAGCACCACCCGGGCCACCCAAAGATCCAGCTCCACCACCCGCAGCACTACCAGCACCCAAAGCAGCAGCTACAGCGGCTGCAGAATTTGAACCGCCCACCTCACTGCTTGTAACGGTTGTGCTAGATACATGTCGTGATCCCGATGAACGACGACCCGACGAAGAGCCTAATGGTAATAAAAAAAAAAAAACGAAAATGTCATCAATTCATTTCTAATCATACATTATTATAATTATTCTAATCATTACCTGAACTGTTCGGCGAGTGGACACTACGTGGGGGCAATGGCCCCGATGGCGGGCTAGAACCATTCCGACGACTTGCCGGTGACAAGTGCTCTGCAATAGAAGATTGATAGAATGCTTATTAAATTTGGGGTTAATAATATTTTAAAATTATATTCCAACAAAATGTAATGAATGATACATACACACACACATACATAGATATATATATATATATATAGGTATAGATAAAGCTCTTGTGTTTAAAGCTCTTTCTACACTTGATTGTGTTTCAATGTAAAGAGGGGGGAAATCAATTAGCAGTCACCACATTTATCGGCCATTGTTGCAATTAGTTGTGTAAATAGTTTGAACAAAGTTTACACAATGAATTGATATCATGAAGTTCTATTCAAAGTCACAATATAATATTATTTACATGTTTAAAGTTAAGCTTTTACCTCAATCATTTATTCACTTACAGAAACTTTAAGACGCAATATTCTTTTTTCATCTATGTTTAACTTTTAGCCAAATTCTAGTATTAAAATGCGGCCAACTATTTTAATATTATTTACAAATTGTTTACTATTTAAAAGTTTACTTTATTAAAACTACAATGTTAATTGATTGATAGATAGATACACATACATATATTAGTGTGTATACAGGCATGGAAACATGTAAATTATATATATGTATGTATATAAATGTATGTATATAATGTGCCTACAGCATTTGTTTAATGAAAGCTGCTTTCGATTTTACAAGCAACTAAATCAAATATATATCCATTTGTATATATATATATATATATATATATATACAAATACAAACACGTATATGTGTGTTTATAAAATGATTTTCATTGCAAGTTGTTTATGTTCTTAGCGCAGTGTTTGTAATTTTAGAACTTGGCACGAAACATTCTACAGTTTCTGTATACATAATGCACACATAACCATATATACATTTGTATATGAATATATATGTATATACATATATGTATATACATATATGTATATTACATATAAACATAATATATATATATATATATATATATCTGTGTATGTATATGCATATTTGTTAGTGTGCGCCTATTTGCCTGTGTGTAAATTCTTAGCAACAGAAAACCAACGACAACATTTTCATTCACCGCCAGTAGCAAATTGCAGAAACGGCAAGAATAACGTGACGTCACAGGACACTGTGCAGGTTGCTGGCCCCACTGTACCGCAGCAGCAGCAGCAGCAGCAGCAGCAGCAACAGCAACAGAAACAACAACAATTAAATTCCCAACCAGCTGGTTTTTTGCAAGCGACGTCAAAAAGCAACGTCAGTTGGCAAAGTTCCAACAGAGGCAGCAACAGCAACAGAAACAAAACGAAGGAAAATAAAAACCGACACGAAATGAAACGAAACAAGTTTTGTTGAGGCTGCTGCGTGTACGTCACTTTGCAGCGACGCATGCAGAGCAACAGCAGAAGAGCTAGCCAGACAGAGTAAGAAGCGAGCGAGAGAGAGAGAGAGAGAGAGAGACAAAGACAGACAGAAAGAACATGCGCTTAATGTAAGAGATGAAGAGAATATACAGAATGCAGTTGGCAGGGCCGGTTTTTTTTGCTTCTTTACTTTTTATTTCTTCCTTTTCGTTTTCTGCAAGCATGCAGCGACGACAACAAAGTTGACTTTGTGTATGTATACCAGACATAGCCACAAGCGGACGCATACACACACACACATATATATATATATATATATATATATATAAATATATATATATATGTGTGTGTATGTATAGAGGAATGAACATGCGCAAACATATTTTAAGTTTTGTTTTGACTGTTTACTTTGGTCTTTTCGTCACGCAGCCGGCACGGCTGCCGCGTGACTTGCTGAGCGACGGTCATGCCAATTAACATACAAACACACAGAAGTAGATCATATACATAACATCTCTCTCATATATATATATATATATATATATATATATATATATATATATACGTATATATAAATATTTATAATTGTATATATCATACATGCAACATTATAGTTAGATATTTTTATTAAGTATATGTTTTACTGTACATAAAGCTGTACATTAACATGCACAAACTACTGCGCAAGTTAACAGACAACTACCGCATCTCCGCGCTACATAGCTTTGTACACTGTTAAGTTAACTTCGCTGTTAACTTTTAATATATATATTCACCACACACACATACAACGTATTCAACGCACGCGCACGCGTAGCCACAATTTACTTTTGCTGCGGCTCATGATGATATTGAAAAGAAAGAAAAAATAAAAAACAAAAGCCATAGGTAGACGTAGACTCGAATTGAGTTGGGCTTTTTTAATTTGTATGCTAAGCGGTACAATGTACATTGCTCAAATGTCGACGACGCTGCTGTCAGCGTAGGGCACAGTGGGCTGAATACGAAATAATTTCGTCTGCCCGGAGTGCTGTTATGTTTATTTATTAAAACTGTTGCGTGTTCTTCATCTTCTTCTTCTTCTCCTTGTTTTAATTGTTGTTTTTGTTGTTTCTAATGTTACTGCTATTGCTACTTCTGTGTTACTGTCGCTGATAAACTGCTCACGCAGCACGTTGCTAAATTGGCAAGTCAAAAAACGCGCATAGACATTCGCAATTATGTGTGTTAGGTTCGGCGTCGACATTGACGTTGACGTTAACGCTTACGTTAAAGTCAGCAACGGCGTCGGCGTCAACGTCAACGTCAACAACAGCGTCTTCAGAGTCACGACAATACTGCTTTGTGCGTGCTGTGTGGCCCCATAATAATGAATTGTGGATATTTATAGCATTTGTTTATAATTTGCAAGCAAATGTGTTAAAATAATAACAAAAAAAGCAAAGAAAATAAATTAAATAATAATAAAAATAAGAATACGAAATGAAAACGAAGACACAAGAGCAGCTTGCCGTTAGTAAAGGCATCGCAGCATCGGCGCATACAGATTCACATGCAACAGCACAGCTTGGCCCATTCACAATAAGAAAAGTGAGAGGAAGAGATAGAAAGAGAGCAAGAGCGACTAACTACTAAAAGTACAGAGCAACATATGCACAGTGGTTAAAATTCAATTTATTATCCAATTAATAAAATTAATTTTTATTATTATATCAAATTGTTATACAAGTAGAATATATATATATAGTATAATATATATATATATATATATATATTGTATCAAACTGATGTACATCTTTTTATGATGTTATAATATAATATGGTTTGCTCAATGTACATATGCAATACGCACTCTCTTTGGGTTTATTTTTAGATTGATTTTTGTTTAGAAACTTTACGTCTGCTTTAGGAATATATTTTTGCATACGTTCTTAAACATGAATCATTTGTCAATTCCATATATATTTATATATATATATATATATATATATATACATATACATATATATGTATACATATACTTAAAATAGCAAAAAAAACACAATTGTGAGTTAAAGAAATTGAAAGGAAACCACACCCTAAACGTATGTATGACCGTCCACCAGAAGGAAGGCAGCGTTATTTTTATGTACATATATCTAAAACTAATTTACTGTTTATGAAATGAGGGAGTTATAAAGTTATTTAAAAATTATATTAATCTCAACTATGTGAACTTTTTACACATAAAATCAGACATATTTCTACATACTATATATGTTTCTCCCTCTCAATAGATTTCCCTTGATAATAATAATAATAATACCACTTGAAAAAAAAAACCATAAAAAAAACAAACCTTGATATCAGCCATAGCTTAAGTAAACAGTAGAAAACGATTCAAGAAAAAAAAAAAAAGATGGAATCCACAAACTCCATATACAACATATATAATTAAAAATAAACAAACGATATGAACGAAGCAGCACTTAAAGCGTGTGATCTGCCTCCTGTACTATATATATATATATATATATATATTTATATACATATTATTCATTGCTATCAGTCAGCCAGTTATACATGGCCGTGGTGATTAGATAAGCGCCATAATGAGGCACCACACGATAAGATAAAAAAAACAGCTGTGTGCATAGGAGAAGGAGGCGCAACAAAAATGTGAACGTAACTAAAGCCCACAAATAATAACAAGAAAGAAAGAATAAAAGGCGTAAAAGAGAATAAAAAGAAAAACAACAATATATATATATATATATATATATATATATATATATATATATATATATATGTATATGTGTATAATAACACGATCTATTGAAAACTGAGCTGCGATACATTCCCAATGTCGGGGGAATGCGGTAAATACCAATGTATTTATATATATATATATATATATATATATATATATATATATATATATATATATAAGGCACTTAAATTGGAACGCTAACAACAACGATTTAAACTGTTAACTGTTAGATGGAATAAAAAAAAAGCTTATCGCACTCAGTTTTGGGGCTGGAGTATTTAACTCACACAGAGAGCTTATCAGTAGAAAAAATAAATAAAATAAATATAAATATAAATAAACCGCTATATAATATAGTATAAAAATGCATGGGAACAAAACTTAAAATACTGCAAAAAGTCTCTTTATATATTACGATTACAGTTCCGTAAAGAATTTTTAAAATGATTTAATTCCTTATCTTTCAGTTGATTTATATATATATATATATATATATATATATATATATATATATATATATATATATATGTTTCATTCGGTTCATTGTTCGTTTTTTGATGACCTAAAATAAATCAAAACCTAAACCTTTAGTTCAAATACATATAATATATATATATATAAGTATATGTTTATAAATTGTCGCCATATATCATTGATAATTCCTAAATTTAATCTGCATTATCAGGACACATTTTGTGATAACATAATAAAACCCTATATATTTATAAATATATATATATATATATATATATATAATTATTATAAAACTACTTTTCCAACGAATGTGTTGCTTGTTTCTTATCGAGCAGTTACCTGCTTATCTCTTCTTTTTTTTTGCTTTTGATAACTGATACTTGCTGATAGTGTTTTCAGATAAGATATTTTTTCGTTTAACCGCATGATAGAAATATATATGTATATATATATATACATATATATACATTGAGGCGTTATCATTAACAGGCCAATTGGTTTAGGGCTATTCAAAATCAGATTTTTGCACCAAACTTGTACATTGTCGTTTTCATTCATACATTTATTTATATGTATTAAATGTAATTGGTCACACTGTGCATTGATGCATCTAATCAGCAGTCGTCGATGACAACAATGCTGCCTAGGTTCAAAAGCATGCATACACATAGAGACATATACATACATATGCATATATTAATAAATACTATATATTAATACCAATAATATACATTATCTCTTATTGCAGTATCTTTGTATGCCGCTGTTCACGTGTTAACGGTAAAAATACCGCACTGCATGCTGATGATGCTTCTATTATAGCTATAGCTATAGCCACAGCTACAGCTACTACTACTACTACTACTATTGATTGACAGAGAAGAACGTGTCGAATTAGCGCCTAGGATAGACTGAGGTAGATAGATAGATAGATACCGCAAAAGAGTAGGATAGACAGAGAGAGATAGAGAGAAAGAGAGAGAGAGGTGTGAACAATAATAAATTCCTTACTAACACTCAACTAAGTTAAGTAGAGTAAAATACAGCCTACTGAATAGAGTAAATTGTACTGTTAACGCATACTGCACTATACCAACAAATATATATATATACATATACATGCATATAATACGATATAGAGTGTATACGAAGACGAGTACTGAATGAAGAGGACGAGACAAGGCGTACACCAATAACGAATGTGTAGTGGATCGGGCAGGTGGTGACAGGGGGTAGTCAACTTGAACGTCGAATATATATATATATATATGTATACATGTAAATACATATGTATGTATGTATGTATGTATGTATGCGTGTATGTGTATGTACACACGCATGTACATGTATGCATTATATGCTTTGACTGTAAACGACGCTTATAGCGTGTCAGAAGCGCTACTTCTCTTGATGTACGTATATACATTTATATGTATGTGTGTATCTCTTGTATGCAAGGAACTTTTTTGAGTATGCACACACTCGAAGTGGTGTTATGTTATATTTTTAGTATACACACTAATAAATAAATATTTATATATAAAGGCGCAAATTTTGATTTTGGTAATGAAACAAGTATATAAACAAAACATGCATAGGAAAAACGTAACACAAATATACGTAATAGGCAATAAACGGACGCAACACCGCGTAAAACGTAAAGCCCAACATCGCCATCGCCATCGCCAACAACATCAATATCAAAAACGACAATAACAAAGTAAAACAAACAAATCACGCACAGTTGTTTCAATATATTCTATATGTATATATACAAACAAAAAAAAAATCTATAAATATATAACATTTTCAACTATATATTTATATAAATATAAATATAAATACATATATATATAAATATAAAATAGAAATGTATACAATATTTTTGATATTGTAGTTATTCATGCGAAAAGATATTGCCAAGAAAAATAAGTTTTGTGTCACAGTACAGCAGATGACGGCATCGGCATGCGCGAAAAATCCTCATTATTTTGTTGCTCTTTGCTGGTTGAATACTTTTGTATGAATGTATGTTATGTTTATGTATGTATACACATACATACATGTGTATGCATACGTTTTTGTATGTATAATATATACGTACGTATATCGGTGCTGTTGCAGTCGTTCCGTATACTAACTAAAATTTTATCTACACTGATTGCTGTTCTGCGTATGCGCGAGTTTAGTGTATGTGTGCAACTTGTTATCGCATAGCGTAAAACAGAAAAAAGAAGAAGAAGTAAAACTCAAAACAAGTTTAATGACGTTTTGCGCGCGCACACTAAAAAAAGACAAAAAAAAAAAAAATAGTATACAAAGGGAAAAAAAAAACAGTAAGGCCAAAACTCGTTTAACCCAGGCAAAATAAAAAGAAAAAAAAATATATAAACAGCAACTACTACAGCATTTTGAGAGCGAGAGAGGCACAGTTACAGCAGAAGCACCAATAGAAGCAATCTTAGGCTTACAACTGTGGTGAGTAAGTGAGAGAGAAACAGTTACAGTAAGCACACAAACAGCATCAGTCGACGACAGCGACGTCGATTTTTGCACGTCTGTTTTATTACATTTGCGGGTCGTGCGACGAGCCGGGCCGGGCTGTTCTTTTGGGTTACGTGTATAGCTCAGTGGCTGTCGCATTGCCTGTTTGTATACACACACACATATATATATATATATGCATTATATATAAATATATATATGTGTGTATATGCGTGTTATGTATTTTAGCTTTTAAAGTTGTGCGCATGCCAAGCAAATGCCCTTTTATGGCAAGGGTTGGCAGCCCAAATCTGCTGCCGTGTCAACGAGGGTTGCTTCTTGCAACTGTTTTGTGGGTGTGTACGTATTAACGTACCACTAAAGCTTGTATGTATCTATTCTTTTTTTTTAGTAATGTATGATTATTGCTGTCTATCTGAGCGCCCAAAAGCGACAAAAGATTATTTAACAATTATATTAAACAATGGTTGAGGTTGCTACTTAACTTAAGTAATTGTAACTTAGATTATTGCATGGCTGCGCGCGTGCGTATTTCTTTGCATGTATGCATGTAGCATGTTTGTATGTGTACGTGTTCGTTTAATGTTATACATACACAAAATTCCTTTTGTTATGTCCTAGAGCCTGGAAAAGCTTTAGCACGTTCCAAAAAGCAGCATTCATACAACCATCGACTGCAACTACAGCAGCAGCAGCAGCAGCAACAGCAGCAGCATCAGGCAATGATTAGCTGTGCCTGCCCGATAAGAAACGCGACAGTTGATAACAATACTGTTGTCTACTATATGTTCATTATCTAATCGTAATTCGGTCCTTTGCTCTGCTGTTTCTTATCAGTTAATAGACAGTTTTTTTTTGTTTCTTTTTTGTCGACTGATAAGCTGTACTAGCACAACTCCTCATGGCTCAGTTATCTCTTCCTGTCCTGTGCCCTCTCTCTACAATCAGACCCTTCACCATGTCTGTCTCACTCTCTCTCGGTCGCTCTATCTCGTTCACTCATTGCCTTGCTCTTTTTCTCTGATAAGCGACAATCACGCTCACTCACTTGGGATTTGTGCCAGTTTGCAGCATTTCTTATCTTCCAATAGAGTACACACAAACACAAACACGCATACACACACGCACACACACACACACTTGCACATATATGTAAGTGTCAAAATATGTGTATGTATGCGGAACCAAAAGTTTTTTGACTAATCTAATGCAGTTGCTTTTGATTCAATAATGCGACTTGAAACCAATTTAAACATTATAAAAGACTTAACGTTAACAGAAATTTAACAATTAACAGAATGTGAATTACAATTCTGATAACATCATATTGTTATAGATATCATATATAACTGTTAAGTGTTTCTGTCATAATGCATATTTAAATCGTAGCATAATTAAAATCAAAAAAAAAAATAAAAGTTTTCCTCTTTGGAAAGTTCTGTTGGCTGCAGTTTAGTTTTCAATTGTTATTTAAAACAAAATGGAAGTAGATGACCTTTCGACCTAGTTTTACGAAAATGAACATAGTTTAGTATATAACTAGAACTAGTTCATGAACAAACGAACAATATCATAATTATTTTATAAAAAACCTTAAACATTATTTTCCTCTTCTGTTTTCTATCTGTTAAACTGCATGACATACATATATATGATGGTGAAAAAAAGGGGGGGGGGGGGTGTTTATTTAATTAACTCACCTCCTGCCTTAAATGTGGAGGCATCGAAACTTGGTGCTCGCACCGGTTGCTGTTTGTCACGCAAATTAAGTTGTCGTTCGGGCACGTAGCTAACAGCCGCTGGCAGCGATTCACCACGGGTTAATGGTGGCCGGACACCGCTTGGATCTTCCAATGCGCTGCGCTTAACACCTGATGGTCCGACGCCACTGCTGCTGCCAGCAGCTAAATCGGCAACGCTGACACCAACACCGACATGCTGCGGTCCATGTGGTTGTTGCTGTTGAGGATCAACGTCAACATCTTCGGAGGGTGGACGCTTAAGGTTAACCGATAGAGCTGGTAATAAAGTTGAACCACCTCCACCGCCACCGGGTTGCTGTTGTGATACTGGACCTGGTCCAGGTCGTTGGGTGGCTGTGGGCGGCATATGGTGGGGCGTCATATGGGAAATACGCACAGGTCGCACATCAGGCGATGATTCCAGTTTAACGGGAAAATCCATGAGACTACCACCGCCGGCACCTGTGCCCTGTTGCTGTGGTGGTGGTGGCGGTGGTCCAATACGCGGCATCTGATAAGCAGCATGATGATGTGATAATGAAAGTGGTCCGGGTGCACCACCTCCACCACCACCTCCCGATGGTCCCCCACCGCTACCACGATGTTGTGGTACGCCTGGAACACCGCCTAGCTGTAAGCCTGTTTGTTGTTGAAGTACAACAACTTCTCCATTCTCATGGGCACGTTTGCTGCTTGGATGCAAACGTTTCATTTGTCGTGCGGATTCCAAAACACCTTCAATACGATCGGCACCCTCATAATTGACACAACCCCTGCATACAGCCTCCGAAAAATCATTGATCATGGCCCATGGCATGCGGGGCAAGTCGCACAGGTAGCAGTGCTGACGTTTCGTTTGCAGTGACATGATGATTGAATATGGGTAAAAGGGGGGAGGAGGAGGAGGAGCAGGAGAGTGGATTTGGGACGGTTGAAATAGGGTTTTAGGGGTCTATAGTTCAACTGGAAGTCGAATGGAATGCACTACAGGCAATTACAATATTTCCTACTGATGCTGGTGTTAATGTTGCGACCCAAATTTACGCGCGCAACTCGACCCACTTTTTGGCGTCAGCGTTCCTGCTTAAACGCATACACAAACACAAAAATACGCGCACACACACACACAGATAAATAAAATATTTGTTTTCTTTCTGTTTTTTTTTCTTTTTTTTGAACGGACTTGAGGATGTTTATCGATTAATGATGATTAATTAGAACCGATAGCAATTATCGATACAAATGTTCAATAATGGCGGCGATTGCTGCTTATATTCTTGTTGTTCTGGTTGGTGCTGTTGTTTTTCTTGTTGCTTGAGAACGTACCGGCGTTGGCGTAGACAGTTTGTTGTCGTTTTTATCATTGCTCTTTGGTTGTTCGGCTGCTGCTTCTGCGGCGGCTTGTTGTACATTTTTTGTTATTTTGTTGTTTTTATGTTAGCGCCTTGCGTTTTGTTATTGATTTTCGCTGCTGCTGCTGCTGCCGATTCTGCTACACACGCACACACACATGTTCAACTAATTTACAAAATTTCGTTATTTTTTACTACACTGCCAAAAAAAAAAAAGAGGATGTAATATATATATATATATATATATGTATTTTTTTTTTTAAATTCTTTTTACTATATTTCTATTGCGCTGCGGCGCAAGGCACACGCACACAACGATTCATATGTATATATGTATGCACGTATACAAATACACGTACGTGATACGTTTTCGTACGTCTTTGTCGCCAGCACAGAAACACATATACACATACACACGCAGTTAGAGCGCTAGCAGAGACACGTACACGACCGACGCTAAAATTTTATGGGTAACAAATACCGAAGAATGTTTAGCGTAAGCGTAACTTGACGCGGCAACGTTCGGCTACAGAATGATGAAAATGAGCGGTTCGCAAAGCAAAGCAGCGTAAAGCCAAACCGAACAAGAGAAATAAAAAAAAAATAAAAAAACAGGCACGTCAAATAGGTAGGCAGGCAACCCAATGGTAAATACGCACAACCATGCATAGGTCATGCAGCCGGTTGAAAAGTTATAACATATCCAACAAACATTTGCTATATATTTTTTTTTTTAAAAGAGAAAGAAAAACTATAAAATACTTATTATTTTATTATAAACTATATGATATATAATAGAGTTAAGAACTATATGATATATAAATAAGTTTAAAAGTTAAATCTATATATATACAAGTGAGTTTTATTCGTAAAAAGTATATTTTTTTTCATTATTTTAGTACATAAAAATAAATAATACATATATAATACATATATATATTCATTCACAATATATGTTTAGAATTTAAACTTATTGTCTGGACACATAAGCCAATTGACAACAGGGCAACTTGCCGTTTGGTGTTGTACACATTTTTCAGTTCATGCGCGTACGCTCTTGCTATTATGGTGTGCGTCTGCCTTTTGGCACATATATATATAAACGCATACATGTGCATTAAGTTGTACAGTGTTAACATTTTAAGAGGACTTGCAATTGGAAAATAGCTTGTCACACGCTAACGAACGTTTAGCAGCAGTGCCCGAGTGCCTGGTCTGCGTCAGTGAGCGTATACTGTAAGGAAGTACATACACACACACATACATATATATATATATATAGAGAAATATGTGCATGTATGACGCGATACATACACACACAACAGTTGTGAGACGAGTACGTGCGAGCACGTCATAAGCAAAAGCAAAACGCAAAGCAAGGCTGATGCTATGACGACGAGCCATGGGTACATCGTGCAAAAGGGGCGCGTTTCGTGTTTGGGGGTTGAAACGAGAACAACGACCAGTGCTCCAGTACTAATATTTTGTGTGTATACTACGTATGAGCACACATTCACATTAACATATAGACATGCATTATATACATATCTATGTAAATATAAATGGGAGGTGTATACACACTAAATTGTGGAGCATACATATGTATACATATATATGTATGTACATATATAAACGTTTGTGTATCGATACACAAATGTAGACCTTGAATACGTAACGGCGCGTCGTTGTTGCTGCAGCCGACGTCGCTGCTACGTCACGTCAGTAGCATTCATTGCAGTAGCGGTAGCACAACAGCAGCAGACGCTGAAAAAGCTTGCTATTGTTTTTTTTTTGTTTCCTTTTTGCATTTCTTAAAACCGCAGCTGCTTTCTCATATCATTTTTAATGCGATTATAGTAAAATATAAATAAAACGCATTTCTTAGATAATTATTTCATAGGAATTATTTGAGTATATTACACTAACAGCTGATTAATGGGAATTGAAAAAAAGAAAACAAAATAATCAGCTGTCTTAGCAGCTGTTAATTAACAGACTGAAGTATGGCAACGTTGCAGCACTGTTAATAAATAACATTACTGTTATAATAAAGCTGTGGTACATAAGGTCCTACTCACTATATATGTATTTCCCGTACTTGTATACATAGTATGTATGTATATGTATATAAATATATATATATGTACATAGGTTTGTGACCAGGAAACAATTGCACTGCGCATGTACATACATATATGTACATTAGTACGTAATATTTTCAGTATGCCACGCCCCCATCACCGGTGGTGCCTTGTTTTGTATATATATATATATATATATCCTGGGCTGTTGGCCTGGCTTGGCCTAGCCTAGCCTGACGCATACACATATCGATCCATTTTGAAACCATGGTCTGGGACAAATTCCACGATGGATACAACCTGTCGTATTGCCCTTTATTTTGTGTGTATTCTGCATTTTGGGTGAATACAGAGTTTCCTGGAAGCAACAATGCGGAAAAACTAGATACATACACATTTGACTGAACTGGGACTGTGCACGAGCCCTGGCCGGTTCACACACATATATATATATATATATATATATATATATATATATATATATATATATGTATAGGTCTTACAACTAGTTGGGCCTCGGGGTAAACAGTTGTGTTAGGTGTATACGTAGGTTTGCGTGTTCTGGCACCACTGTGGGTGCTTTGGTGGGTGTTGCACATGAACTCGTACAGCAAGTCAAACCAATCAATTAATGATGTTAACGATATGGATGATGATGATGATAATGATGACGTTAATGATACTGCAGCTGCACAACTGTACTCGCTAACATAGCTATTAACTAAGGATTAGTCATAGTCCTTGATTATAAAATTATATATTATAAATATGAAAGTTATTGAATTAAAGCTGAACTATAAGATACCCTCTAACCCTATGGATGGAGATTCTAAAAACTCTTGCTATAATAGAAGGATATAGTCGTCGATTACTGATTACTCATGATTATAATATTGTAATAAAACGCATTTATATATATATATTTTTTTCTCTTATATATGGGGGTTTGATGGAATCAAATTTATTTTTTTTTTAAACAATTATTATCAACTGCATACAAAAATATACGCATTTATATATATACATATATATGTGTATATATAATACTTAATTAATAATGGATTTTGTTTTTAATTAGTTAAACATTGAGAGGCAAACGTTTACAATAATATTATGACACACGAAAAGAACAAAAAGTAGGGGGAAAAAAAATTGTTTAACAGCTGTTAAACGGCTGTTAATTATAACAGTATTTTTACGAGAACAATAAGCAAATTTGTTATAATATTTATATTTAAAATTATATATGGAAAATTTAAGGTAAGGGTATGGGTAATTGGGTTACATAATAGCAGTTATAGTTTGTAAGCGTTTTAAATTTATGCCTAGTTATGTTATATATATATATAAATATATATAAAGTACAATACAGCATGTATAACAGTTTTTTTTTAACAGCATAAGTAATTTTGTTTTTTTGTAGTAAATATAAGTGAGTGTGTGTTTGTGGTTTGGATTGTTTGCGTGTATAACAGTGTTAGCACTGTGCTACTTACAACTAATTCGCATTGAGCAAAATTGCAATCAGATATTACATATATTTATAGATGTATCCACATATATATATATATATATATATATATGTGTGGCTTATATCATATACAAGGTATATAAGTTAGACTTTGATCGCACGAATTATTGTTTTTGTTTATTGTTATATACATATATGTATATATTGTGTTATGGTATGTGTGCAACAATATTATGTATATATATATTAGTCGTATTAGTTATTTATATATATATATATCTATATATATATATATGTTTAGGAGGGTATACGTTTTAGTTATTCTCTCGATTTGTATAAAGAACTCTATAATAATAATTTATGATTAAGCACTAACATGGAATAGATTGTATATGTATTTATGTATGTATGTATGTATGTGTATAAAAAATATTTTATTTATATTAAATTATATATATATGTATTACATTTATATATATATTTTTATGGATTTATATAAATTTTATTTTTTTTTTTTGTGTCTTTTTTGTCTTGTCACTTTTCATTCTTTTCTTTTCTTTATTTTTTTTTTTTCTACTACACTCTTTCGATTTTCCATTCTAACACAGACATTAACTTTTCTCTCTCTCTCTCTCTCTGTTTCTTGCTTCTCTATCTATGTAGCTTTTTCTACTCTTCCTTTCTCTAGTTCTCCTCTCTAACTGTCTCTAAGTTACACGCTTTACTACGTGTGGTGGGCATGGCACAAGGTTTACAATTTTCATTTTCCTTTCCTTTTCGTTTGTTGCTTTTTTGCTTTTTGCGTTTTGCTATCGAAAAATTGCTTAAAATTTAATTTTTTTGTTTTGTTCGTTTTCTCTTTTTTTTTCTCATTGTTTAATTGGATACTGTTTATATACATGGAAATACCCTGTAAACTTAGTTTATATTTGAATTTTATACAATTTTGTAAATATTGCAACTTCATTATTTTACAGGCACTTAACCTTCGTATATAATTATATACTATATAATAGTTTTACATACAATACAAGTACTTATATATATATATATATAGATATAAATCTGTTATATATATTAAAAAAAAAAAGTTTTTTTTTATTAAACAAACAAAAAAAAGAAAAATAAACAACAAAATGTTAGCAAGTAGATTTATAACAGTTGGTTAACATTGAGCATTACATTTAAGTGTTATACGCGTACTGCACTCTAGAGGCCAGTTACAGCTGTTCTATTTCTTGTTTCTTTCTGTTCTTTTTCCTTCTTTCTGTTCTTTTTCTTTCTTTCTGTTCTTTTTTTTTTGCCATTTTGCTATATTATTAAAGCTTTGAGTTAAGTTAGCTGCGCATTAATATGGGTAATATCTAGTACAATCTACTCTTGATCTGATTCTGGCCTCCTCTGTTTTCTTTATCTCCATATGCCATTCTTTGTCTGTTTGTGGAGCCTACTACTACCTATTGTGCATTTTCTTCCATTTTTCTATTTTCCCTGTTTCTGTTCAACTTTTTTCTATATCTTATTATTACTATTATTATTATTATTATTATTATTGCTGTCGCACAGTTATTCTTAACTGTCGTCGCTGCGCTGCCACCTTAAAATTAGGCAAAGCGGCAGCGCGATTCGTTTTCATATATATATATTTATATATATATATTATTTCCTTTTTTTTTTTGTTTCTTTTTCTGCCTTTTCTGTTCGTATCGTTTATCGGTTATCGGAATGTTCGAATGACCGTATGGAATGTGTGTTTGTGTATAACAGTTGCGGGAATGATTGTGTTAACAACGTGTATTGAAATGTGTTCGAACGGGTGGCGGTGGTGGTGGTGCTCGTCTGCGTCGATCAACTGGAGGAACATTGCCGCTTGGCGGCATTGTTCGTCCATGTCCTTTACTATTATTTGATGCATTTAGGGCTGTTGCTGCTG
This sequence comes from Zygothrica quintamaculata, assembly GCA_037044455.1. NCBI lineage: Eukaryota > Metazoa > Arthropoda > Insecta > Diptera > Drosophilidae > Zygothrica > Zygothrica quintamaculata. The sequence goes on along the minus strand of JBAMBS010000356.1, from coordinate 72,931 downwards.
CCGCAACTGCTGCTGCTTCTTCACGCATCTTTTGCTTTTGATCACTGAGACGTGCACCAAGTTTATGCACCTTTTCCGGACTAAGTATGTTAAGGCGTGTGCTCCTTTGAGATTGTTGATGTTGCTGTTGCTGCTGCTGCTGCTGCTGCTGCTGGTGGTGTTGCTGGATAGGCGACGATGAGACTATAAATATATTAAAGATTAATCTTTATTCTTGTAGGATATTTTATCTACTCACCATTGTTACTCTGACGCTGTGCCGTGGCGGCTGTATGCCTTTGGGCTAGATGTTTACTTGGTGAACTCGGTCTGGGTCGTGTGGGTGATACGCAATTGTTGCTGCTGCTGCTGGATGCTGATGTTGCCTTTGATTTGCTGTGCGTCTGTGTACGACTGTGGCTAGATGGACGCTGTGTGCTGTTAGCAAGTGGCAGTGTCATCTTATGCTTTTTGGGCAGGTATTCAGAAGTTGTTGCACTTGTTGCGGCAGCTGATGCGTTTGTCATTGTTGCTGCTGCGGTTGTTGTTGCGGCTGATGTTGTTGGCATTGTTGCATGCAATTCAATGTGTGTTGTTGCTGATGCTACAGCTTTGGTACGTTTTGTTGCTGGCATCGGTTTGGTTGCTGCCGCCTGCGTTGCTGCCGCTGCCAAATGCTCCAATGATTCCGCATGCTGCAGCTGTGGTATAGGTGGCGGCATTTGTCGTCGTCCAAAGATAGGCGTTTGATTTATGCGCTGTGTAGTGCGACGCGGCGCGGCACTGCCGCCATTTAAAGTCGCCTCATGCTCGAGCCGTTGGAACATTTTAAGGGCCACCGGTGGTGTCTTAAAGAAGTTCTTCATGGAATGTTGAACTTGGCTGAAATTGCGACGATTTGCCTGCTCCAAATGCTCAAATTTACTCCTGCATTGATGTAAACGTGCACGCATATCCTCGAATGCCAAACGATGCTCTTGCGTTGGCGATGTTGATGGCAACACTTGCAGCGGTGGCGGTGTTGGTGTGGGCGCAGGCGTTGATAACGGTGTCAATGATGGCGTTGTTATGGCATTTACCTCATGATAATTAAGACTCGTATCGCAGCTGGAATCCACATCTGAATAGTTATTCAAATCACGTACATCATTCAATTGCAGTTCAGCGCCAGGACGCAAATCAACCAAATAACCTTTCTCTCCAAATGGACGGCATTTTTTGAGTGCCTGCTTCAAGGCACGTTCCGTGGATGTTGTCTCTGGCGTTAAGCCGCGTAGCTGCTGCTGTGTTGGCTGTTGCTGCTGCTGCTGATGCTGCTGTTGTCCCAATAAACGTTGACGACGACGTGCACGCATGCTGTCCCTTAAACGTTCACCACTGGGTGAAAAATCTTTACCCAAATGTGGTGACTTTGGTATATCCTGCGGCCGCATAACCACATTATCCACATGCTCAACATTCTCTTTTTCATCAACTTCTGTAACTTTCGGTGCTGTTGATTGTTCCACCTGTTGTTGTACAGTTGATGTTACAATGGGCTCCGTTAAATTATCCAGACTACGCTGCGATGTGGGTGAAAGTGCATCCTCTGAGCTAATATAACTATCCTGAAAGTTTTCTATCTCATGCAGTAGATGTGCTGGTGGTGGTTGTTGTGCATCCAAATATTGACGCAGTTGCTCTAACCATATATTTAATGTCTCAAAGCATGGACGCATATCAGGATTTAAATCGCAACAGACAAATGCAACTTTAACAAACGCCTCAGGACAATGGGCACAAAATTTCTCCCGAAATTCCTGTTGATTAAGACTAAAGTCCGAATTTCTGGGCATATAGTCGGGATCGGCTTCAACGCGTCCAATGATCTACAACAGAACAAAATAAATTTATATTGCAACTATTAAATGGAAAAGAGATTTTCTCTTTCTTTGCCTCTCAATCTGTTATATGCAGAGAGAGAGAGAGAGAGAAGCAGCCAGTAAAACGTTTACGAATACACTTACCTCACATAGCATAATGCCAAAGGAGAATACATCCACCTTTTCATCATATTTGAGTCCCTTCATCATCTCAGGTGCCATCCAGTATGGATTACCTACCACTGTATAACGCTGGCGCCTCTGACGACTTTTGCTACGTCGCAATGTTCCGCTGGGTGACATAGCATTACCATCGACCATATTAGAGCTAACAACAGATCCAGCAGCTGGACTAGCATTGGCACTAGCATTGCCACCTGGTAAACGTGGTGCATCCACGCTGCGTGCAAGTCCAAAATCAGCAACAATAACAGAACGATCTTCACGCACCAAACAATTCATTGAGTTGAGATCACGATGGATGATATTCATGGAATGTAAATAGCTCATGCCACAGGCAATATCTCGTGCAAGACAGACGCGTTGTGGCCAGGTTAGTGTCTGGCTAGGATCATGTATAAGCTCCTTAAGGCAACCACCAGCCACATATTCCGTTACCATATGCAATTTCTTATCCTTATACAGGACGCCAATAAATTTAAGCACATGACGATGATCGAGCAAACGTAGGACGGCAACTTCCTTAATGAAATTACGTTGAGCCTCCTCATCGGCGCGATGTAGCTCCTTAAGTACCATTAGCTCACCAGTTATACGATGTGTCACCTTATAGACCTTGCCAAAGAATCCTTCGCCCAGTTTCTCACCCATTACCAAATCCGAGGCGCGAAAGATTCGCTGTGGTTTCTGTACAACGCGACAGCTTTGCGTACGTGATAGATCATATAATTGAGGATGTGCCGAATGCTGTTGCGCCGTATGCTGTTCATCCAATAGCTTGGACATACTTGAGCAACGTTCCTTCTCCTTAAGTGGTGGCTGTTGATCTTGCTGCTGTTCTTGATTGTGCTGATGTTGTTGTTGTTGTTGTTGCTGCTGCTGCTGTTGTTGTTGTTGCTGCTGTTGCTGTTGTTGCGCTAATGATGTCCTTGAAGTTTGTACACTTTGAACAGTCTGTTGACGCATTTTTCTTGCCTTACCACTTGGCTCACCAGCAGCTGCCTTATAGAGACGCTCACGTCCACGTCCACCCACCTCAACACTAGAGGCCGATGTGCTTAATGGCAATATAAGGGTCGATGCTGAGCTGGCACGTTGTATATCCGCTTGACTACAACTACGGCAAACCTGTACAGGATCATGCTCCACCGTTAACTGTAACATCTTCTCATTTGTACGTATCAGCTTATCGATTTGCTCTACCGATGAATTGCTAACTGGTGTACCATTGACCTCCAGTATGCGATCCCCGATATGCAAATTAGTTAGATTCACATCAATCCTGAAAATTTGTTGTAAATAAACAAATATTATTCAATATTCCCTCAAATATAGACTATTCTTCTTTTTATTTATCAAATTTTCAATGAAATATGTTTAAAAAAAAAAAAAAATTTATTAATTTTTTTTAGTGAACTAGATTCGATTACCTATATGAAGCGCAACAACGATCCGCCACAGATGTAAGCAAGGAGAAGGCGTATTTGCCCATGCGACCATAAAATTTACAAATTAAACTTGAAAGCGACGCAGTGAAACAGACACACAGATTTTTTTTTAATAAAGACAATACCATAAACCAAAGAAAATAAAAACATAACAAGAAAGAGAAGAAGAGTAGAAAATATTTAAATGGAAAGCATGAAATCCAGCACCAGATGATATATACAAATATAGTTATAAATATTGTTAGAATAGTTTAAAATATTAATTCAATTATTAAATTTATTAATTTTTAATTCATTTATGTAATTTGACGTTACGTGACAAAATCTTTGTATTTGTATTTATATATATATATATATATATATATATATATATATATAGTATATAGTATTTAAATAATATATATATTTAATAATAAATAATATGTATATTAAATTTAAATAATATATATATTTATTTTAAACAATATGTATATTTTATATAAAAAATAAATATATTTTTCTTAAATAATACATATATTTAATTTTAATAATACATATATTTAATTTAAATAATATTTATATTTAACTTAAATAATATGTATATTAAATTTAAATAATATATTTATATTCAATTTAAATAATATATATATTTAATTCAAATAATATATATATATATATATATATATAATTTAAATAATATATACATTTTTTTTACTTTTTTTTTATTTTTAATTTAATTTAAATTATACTTTTAATTTATTTTTCTTTATATTATTTTAGCAATTTAATAATTTAATATTCTTCTTTAAGTTATTTATTTTTAACAAACTTTAAAAATCTTTATATTATTTTTTTTTTGTTTTGTTTGTGTATATATATAAATATATATACATATATACATTTATTATGTATTATTTATAAATAAATAAATATATATACATTTTGTTTGTGTTATATTACATTTAGGACAATTTTTAGAATATTTTATTTTTGGTTATTTATAAATGATGAATTAGTAATATTTATTTTTAATGTTATTAATTTTTTTTTTCCAATGCCCATTGTGATTTATAAAATAAGTAAAAAAAAAAACTTACTCGGTTATCCGCACCGTGGGACAACCGTCATCTAGGGCACCGCCATCGACACGCAAGCCAGGTGTCGCATCCTTGGGTATCTCCACCAGACGTATAGAGTGCATTGGCTTGCCAGCATTTGTTATACGTGCCCGAGCATCGACTGGTAATCGTTTGCCATAACATTGACCGCAATATAATTTGGAGCGTTCAACGAGGGCATAGGATTCACCTTCGCCAATAAATGAGCCGCAGGCAGTGCAACAGAAACATTCTGGATGAAATTTATGCTCACCGGCAACCATTACCGGTCCCGTTATAACTGCTGTACACTGTTGACAGGCATCACCGAATCGAGCATAATAATCCTCTCGGCAATATAACAAATTCTCCCGCTCAAAATACCAGCTGTGTAAATGCGAATCGCAGACCGAACAGCGAAAGCAATCGCAATGCCATTGCTGCCCGAGTGCCATCACAATTGGCTCATCGTTGTGATTGTGTGTGATTAGGGGGCAGAGACAGCTGGCGCAGGTTGGCAGCACGCCTGCTGTACGCTGTTTTTGTTGAACTTCTTTGTGTTGCTGCATGGATGGTTATTTGTGTATGTGTATGTTTGTTCCGCTTGCTTGTGAGAAAAATATACAGATAGAGAAGGAAGAGAGAGATAGAAAGAAAGAGCATATGATGCTAATAAAAGCAGGCGCATAAGAGAGCGTGCAACTGTGTGACAATCTGGCAAGCCTTGGTTTAATGAACCGGTTTTACGAATGAACTACTACCGAAACTGAGATTTGACTTATAAAATCAACTATTTTCTTATTGCGCATGTTTTAATATTATCTAAATATGAGCTCACAACCGGCAATTTACATATCATGAAATTTTTATGCAAACATTTATTTTAGTTGTTAAGTCATCATCACGTGATCTAAATGGAACCAAATATTGAATCAATTCAGCAAGTGGAACCAAAATGCTCAACACTATTAAAACATTAAGAATGCGTAGGAGGAGAGGTAGGGGAGACAGCGAGGAAACTATTGTTATTGGCAGCATTGACCCTGAGAAATGGAGTGAGTGACTCGATTCTTTCACAACACAAATGACTCGATATGCATTAAAAATAGTAACTGGCTTAATACAGCTTATTGAAGCAACCAGCTGACGCAGCTGTGAAGCTATGTGCACATTTAATAAAAAAAAAATAAATAAAAAATACATAAATGACGAATACACAAACACAAACGCAAACATACAAACACACACATATAGCACATAACACAGTTGATGTTGATTAAAATGTGTGTGGGGGAACAGGAACAACAACGACAAGACATCAGCATTAACAAATAGCAAACTTGTGTCTAAAGTTGTTTTTGTCAATGCTTGTTGTTATTGTTGCATTCTTAATAATAGTTGTTTTTGCCAGACCAGCCAAAAACCATACACATACATGTATGTATGCACACAAACACCAACACACACAGTCACACTATATCAAGCGCGCAACGGGTGAGATAGAGAAAGAGACATAAACGCACACATACACACTTACATAATTTATTTTATATTTTGGTAATATTGTTTAGCGCACATTGCGAAGTTTTTGTTATTAGCGTCTTCACACCATTTTCCACAAGCGGTCGCACGATTGGGCACTTGAATTACTGCACACAAATCGAAAATAAAAAACAAATGCATTTGTTTAAAAAAAAAACCAAAATGAGACTAGCGTTTAGTGCTGTCAAAAAATCGATGCACAAGTTAATCGATTAATCGATTCTTCATTGCTTTAACGATGCATCGATATACAATGCAATATTTAAATAACAAATATTTAATTACACAGTTAAATTATTTATAATAAGAATTTATTTTTATATTTTTCTAATCCTTTAAAAATATAATTTTTTTAAAGTAAACTCACTGCAATGCTCAAAAAATAGTTTGTTTTGCCAATAATCTAACCGACAGTGTTGACAGCTCTAACAGAATTATTTAAATCTTTGACCGCATATGTTAAGATACAAAATACACCTGAAGTTCAGCTTAGAAAAAATAAATACGAAAATACTGAAAAAATATATTTTTTTTTTCAAAGCAATAATAGCACAAAATTGTTATTCTTTTACCTAAAACATTTGTTATTTAAAAAACATAAATTATTATTGCTCAATTTTCTTATTAGAATCATAAACCAAAAGCTTAAATTGATCGCTTTGTAACAATTTTCACTAATAAACAAATTTCTTGGATATCAATCAATATAACTAATTTTTGTATGTACAGGGAATCATTTGTATAATAGTTTTATATATATATGTATATATATATATATATTATGTGATCTAAAAAGTTAGTGTTTATCTATTGTAAAAAGCAAGAACTTTTTAGCGCACACAATATATGTATTTATTCTATTATATGTATACATATATATATAACCATATATATATATATATATATATATATATATATATATAAATATAAATATATACATATATATATGAATTGTTATTATTCTACTATTGCCATATGCAGTTTATTCTTGCGGTAACGCATTTGTATTCGCATCCTCCACGGCTTGTACCTGTTCTTGGATCTCACGTCTTTCCTGTTGACGCACTAACTCATAATAAAGCCCTCGTTTAGCCATAAGCTCGTCATGTTTTCCCGTCTGAAAGAATAAGCAATAAACAAATGATTATCAATAGAAAACAATTCGTTTTCGTTCCTTTTATAAAACAGACCTCAACAACACGTCCTTGATCCATAACAACTATTAAATCGGCATTACGTATGGTGGAGAGTCTATGAGCAATAACTAACGTTGTGCGATTCTGCACGGCAGTGTCTAAAGCTTTTTGCACCTCTGCTTCACTAGTAGCATCCAGTGCACTTGTCGCTTCATCTAATATTAGTACTCTTGGATTCTTGACCAGCGCTCGTGCAATTGCAATACGTTGTCGCTGTCCACCACTTAATTGTGTGCCACGTTCACCCACTGATGTGTCATAGCCACCGGGCAGAGCTTTGACAAACTCATGTGATTGCGACAGTTTACAGGCATCAAAAACATCCTCTTGTGTTGCATCTGGTTTGCCATAACGTACATTCTCCAATATGCTGGTACCAAATAGCACTGGCTGCTGCTCAATAAATCCAAGGACATTGGCCCTTAGCCAATATGGCGATATATCTGACAGCTTATAGCCATCGAGCTTTATATTGCCTGAGGTAGGTTCATAAAAGCGTTCCAAAAGTGCTGCTATCGTTGACTTGCCCGACCCACTAGCGCCCACCAGTGCCACAGTCTGTCCGGGTCGCAATGTTAGACAAAAGTCTTTAAGCACAATCTAAATGCGTTATAAATATTAGAATAAGGATCTTTAAGAACAAATAATTTAATCAACTTACTTGATCTGGTCGCATGGGATACGCAAAGGAGACATTCTCAAAACGTATCTCACCATGTAATCTCTCTTGGGGTATAATGTAGCCACGAAGTAGCTCAACCTTTGGCTGCAATGAGAGAAACTCAAAGACTCTACTGCCAGCAGTAATGCCACGTATCATAGTACCCAACAGCACAGAGCCCTGAGATAGTGAACGTTGTACACCTTGTGAGGCAACCAAAAATGCCATCAATGAGCCTGGCGTTAAGCTCTCTGTTGACATTAGATGTCCGCCCATAAACAGTGTGGAAAGCACCAGTGTGTTCAAAAAAAAATTGGTAAGTCCCTGAAATATGGCAATGTGATAGCCCAGATCCTGTGCCAAATTTGCTGCTTCGTTCGTTTCATTTTCGAACAACTGCATCTCACGGTATTCACATGCACTGGACCGTACAGTACGTATATTAGATAATGCTTCCTCGCAGACGCCAGTCGCGCGTTCCGACTAAAAACAATTCAAAGATCGAAAGAGTTAGTAATATTAAAATTATACAATAATTTTATATTAACTCACCTGTGCCTGTGAGTTTCTACTAAGCGCACGTAACTTACGTCCCAGGTAGGACATAAACATGACAACACATGGAACACTCGCCAAAGCAATGGCAGCCATATGTGGTGAAATCATGAACAAGGATACACTGCCACCAATTAGCTGTGCGCCACAACGTAAGCCGTGTGCAAAAAATTGTTTAAATGATGTTTTAAAATCCTGCACATCGGCGGTTAAGCGATTAACCAGTTCACCTGTACGATTCTCATCAAAGAATGATATATCCTGTAGCACAATTTGTTTAAACAGATCTTGACGCATCCTTGCTGCCACCTGCTCGCCAATACGACTCAGCAAATAGATGTACATAAAAGTAAATCCAGACTGAAGCATATAAAGGCTAAGCAAATTGCTGGCCGGTTTGCTAACATCTTTAACAAAGGAATTATGTATCGGATCCATAACGAAGGTGTTAGCATAGCGCGCCAGCGTATTAACCAAATCTCCAAGCAGATTAGGTATACGTATATTGATAAATGCCACAATGAGTGCTGCCTGCAGGAGAGTCAATGATTAAGTATAATCGTTGGGTCATATTATTAAAAGACTTACAAATATTGCACCAATTAACTCCCATGTATGTGGCTCCAAATATGTCCATAATCGCTTCCAGTCAAAATTGTGTTTCTCGTGGTCTAGTGTGTGCTGTAGCACACCTGCCAAGCGATTTCCCTCACTGCAGTGCACCAAACGTGTTGCCCACCAGCTACGTACAGCTACGCCCACACCTATTGTACCACCACCCAAGAGCAGTGCACGTGTTGTATGCAATGCACGACTACTACTTGCATTCGCTGTGCCAGCTGTTGGCCTAAGTGTGCCCTGCATATGTTGTCGGATCAGTCTACTGGCATTTTGAAGTCGCGTACTCAACTGTGGCTGTGGCAACTGTTGCAGTAGCTTGCGGCTAAGCGATAATAACAATATACAAATATTAAACGAAAACCGTTTGATGACATAATCAAAGCAAAAAAAAAAAACAAGAAACACAAGAAACAAAAACAAAAACAAAAAAATAAAAACAAATTAAAGGGCAACTTTTATCATTAGTAGCCGCGCGCGCTCACTGTTCGAGGCCATGTGCGGAGTCATTTAGAAGGAGCGGGATAGGGGTGCATTACCTGAGCATGTCGCTCCTACTGCAATTGGATAAAACCAGGCGCAGCATCTCACTTCTTGCTGGCTTCTCTTCGTCGCACTTAACTTATAAAATTAACAAATAATACGCAAGCGCTAAAGCATTAAACTAGTTGTTGGTTAACCTTAACAATAATAATAACACACACTAACACACGCGCACACGTACATATATATATATATATATATAGCGATGGACCGTAATACGATTAGTCACGAGGTATTCTAATATACCAAAAAATATCAAACAAAAATACCAAATTATTAAACATGAAATATTATCTCTCTAAATCATTAATTATAGACTTTAATTGATAAGACAGATTTTAAATGTACCTTGCTTACAGTTAAAATAAAAAATCTAATAAATATGTTTTTAAACGTAGTCTTCTTGCAAGATCTTGCACGCAATAAAGACTAATCGCACGCTACGTAACGTGCAGGAGCACGACTAAAACACATACCTAGCATTTAAAATAAACGTTTAGAAGCGCGAAAATAATTTTTAAAAAAATTTTTGTTCAAAAAATAATTTATAATAACATGAAAAGTGTTGGCAATTTGTAGTAAATCAAAAGTAATAAAAAAGCAATACAAAATTTTTGAATAAACTTTGATTGGATTTAATAAAAAAAACACAGATATACCTTGTATTTTGTTGTACATTTAATCAGTTTCCATACCCTCACTGTCATCATCATCATCGTCATCATCGGAACTACTGCTATCTGAGCTTGTTTCGCTATCATCAATCCAATCATGAGCTGCCTGATTATTAGGTATAAGAACCTTCCACTCCTTCAATTTATTTAGATCCAAGGCATAGAAATCGTTAAGGGTATGCTGTTGGGAGTCTTCATCGTAGAAACCACCGAATAAGTACAAATTGCCTTTACAGACACAAATGCCTGGATTCATGCGAGGCGAGGGAACGTCTGTTCGACGTGCATTAGGAAATAGACTTGGTATTTTGGATACGTAAGGTGCTGGTGCTTGACTGGGTCCACCAACTGTAACTGTAAAAATGCCATCTGTAGTTGTACTAATAGGCTTGGGAGCAGCACTCTCTTCATCTATATCCATATCGTTAGGTTTATCATTATCCTTAGTGACAGTAGTCTTACTATTGTCTTGCACAGTCAATAGACGCCAGGCTTGCGATGATAAATCAAAGCTAAGCAATTCATCACCAAACTGCTCCTGCACATCTTCATCATCCTCAAACACATCCATAACACCACCAAAGCAATAAACTTTACCATTTGGTGCCATGGTGCAGCCAACACTATTCCAAGGTTTTGGACGATGACCGCCAGGCTTAACAGTGGTCCACTTGTATTTGTTACCATTGCCGTTCTCTAAAAATAATTGAGGAATTTTAAATCTCTGCTTATTCCTCATAAGAAACAAATCTTTGCTTACTATCGAGATCCAAAGCAAACATATCAGTGTGTGTGGTGCCACGATCAATATCCTTCTTAACCGAAGCTCTTGAGTAACCACCCCAAATAAAGATTTTGCCTTCAGGTGTGGCAGCGATGCAACAACCAGAACGTACATGTGGCACCATCGCGCCACCTACATCAATATTAAGCCACTGATAAGTTTCCAGTGAGAATATATGCACATCATTATAGTACTGATAGGAAACATTATTATCGTGAAATCCGCCAAAAACAATAAGACGTTTTTTTGAAGCGACCATACGATGGCCACTTCTAGCACTTGGACCATTCGGAGCAACGATTTTTGACCATTGTCGCGTTTTCAAACTCATCATCCAAAGATCCTTATAATGATAAAACTGTAGCTGTGAGGGACTAGCATGTTCTCCACCAAATAACTAAAAGTATGTTTATATAAATATATAAAAGACTTGATATCAGGATTTACAAATATTACCCAGAGTTGACCACCATCCTTAGCTAGAGCGACCATTTGATGACCACTGCGTGGAGTTGGTCCTGAGGGTGATTTTAGCTGTTTCCATTCATTTCGTGATATATTATAAAATAATAGATCATTATTCAGTATGGTCTTTGAGCCATTATATAGCTCCCCGCCAAACATAATTAATTCTTCCTTTTCCGGATGGGCGATCAATGTGAAATGTGTTCGCGGTGTTGGTGGCTGGCATATTTCCTCCGATATTACTGCTATACCTTTCTCCTGCTCCTCTAGATTCTTAACGATATCTGCTATATCGGCCTGTAAATATATATTTTATATCATATATGTTTATATACCACAGATATATATTAAATAAAACAATAAAAGCGTATATTACTTCTCCAACTTTTTCAAGCGTTTTTTTTAGTTTAGCACCCAACTTCTTGTCTGTTTTCATTGCTGTTTTTTCAGCACCCTTGCCTTTTTTCTTATTTTTGTCCTTTTTACCCATTTTGTATATGTAAATATATTTATTATTGAATATAAATTTAAACAAGTTGTATTCAAAATTCGAGAGCACGTTTTGTTGATTATAGGCGCAAAGCAATACTACATATTAAAATAGTATTTTTGGGATATTTTAGTCCATTTATTGAGGTTTTCGGTAACAGTTTTGCTTTTAATGTTATGTTTTGTATCAATAACTAGCAGAGCTGTTAAAGTAATGTTTATAAAGCTTAAAGAAGCAGTGTGACCGGTTTTATTAATTTTATTAACAGATGTTAGTTAAAAGCAACCAGACTGGCAACACTTGCAGAAAGTCGAGTTGGCATTTGTACTCGAAAAATTCCACTTAATTAAAAAAACTTGTCTGAATAAAAATTATTTAATAAGTAAATGATTTTTAAACAAACTGCAAATCCGCGTAATTGAAAAAAGTTTTGTGTAAGTCGTTGACCCCATAAAAAGCTGAACAATTGAATTAAAGCAAATATTAAAAGAAAAAAAATGAAAGGCACAGGAGTGACACCTTGTGTTTGTGGTAATGTGTGTGAGAGGGGAAACACTGTTATGGGAACGTGTATGTATGTATGTGTGTATATTTGTGAACCCGTGCGTATGCTGCTTATTCTATATTTATAAATTTATGGACCATGGCTATCAACTAATCAGCTGCTCTTTAGCTAATTATGCAAAAATAATAATTGTCTGCATGTGTTAACAACCCTCCCGGACACTTGCAGCAATACTATTTAAGCGGTTACAACCCTGTGTGCGTGTGCGTAGCCGTCTGTGTGTGTGTTAGTATGCCTGTGTACTATTTGTGTTTGTAGTTCGCCTGTGACACTTTGCTCTTCGCTCTCTGGTTATATCTCTCTTTCTCAACCTTCTCTCTTCCTCTCCTCTCTCTCTTCCATGCATACAACTGCTGCTCCAATTTAGCTGTTTTCACTTTTTGACTTAACGTCCGTGCTTGCAAAAATAATCCCCATAAATAATTATTAAATATATTTATTCAAACAAAATATGTAAGTTCAAATAGTATTTATTGCACATGTGCACAAAATATAACAGACCATTATAATAATAATAAAACAGAATTATTAAAAGAACCTGCTGTCAAGTATTATAATAACACCAACAAAAACAACATACACGGCAAAACGGTGGTAACAAAAACGAAACAAAAAGAGTGGGGAATAGGGGCACATAGCAAACGTCCACGTAAACTTTTAGCTCAGTGCGATTATTGTTGTTGTTGTTGATGTTTTCGTTGCTGATGTTTTCGTTACTGTTGCCGATTGTTGGATTATAAAAAAAAAAAAAAAAAAAAAAAAACGAACAAAAAAATTAAAACGTACACAACACACATAAGAATTAAAAGTGCAAAGTAAATTGCAAAGTATATATTTTAGTTTATTTGATTTTTCTTTATATTTGTTTCGTTTTTGTTTTTCTTTTAATTGGTTTTTTTTGTTGTCAAAATTTAAATAAATTTGCAAGCTGAACTCGGACCAAACCGAGATATGTGCAAGCATTGCCCCAACTGCCGAAAGGTTATGTGAGACCAATATCAGAATCATATTTACAATTATTCTAAGAAGAATTATTTACATACGGAAAAGAGAATTAGAAAGGAATTCAGGCAGGTATCGTTCAGTACGTTATATTTCGTTATGTTATTTTAACAATACAGCCGTGCTAAATAATATTGTGTGGCAACTCTGTTACAAAATTCATTTAAAATAACTGTGAATTAATTGATTTTGTGCAAGACAACAAATAGGATTAAGAAATATAAATAGATAAGCAGTACAGTCACACGGGCGCAAAAGGATATTTTAGAGTTTCATTGATTTTTGTTTTATATATATCTAAATTTTATATAATAATCAATTCGTTTGATTTTATATTTTTTATTTGTATTTTTACAGCCTGACCAACAGCTAACGCATTGTGACAAAATGTTGCACAACAATGCCAATTGGCTGCCACCGCCTCAGCAGCAGCAACAGCAAGTGCAACAGCAACTACATCATTCAAATCAAGCTCCACCCGTAGGGCAACAGCAGCCTCAGATGCAGCAACAGGCACCTATAACTATGCCACATCATGCACAGCAGCAGCACCCACAGCTTTATGCTAGCCAAATGTTTCAGGCACAGCCTATGCCTCAAACGAACCAACAACAATTTTGGCCAGAGGAACAGCAACAGGCGCTTAGCTACAATAATTATTTTTCCGGTACAACGCAACCAATTCAGCAGCCACAGCCACAGCCACAGCAACAGCAACAGCAACAACCATTGCTTTATGCAGCACCGTTGCCACCACCTGAATTATCCACGCAACAATACTATCAGCCAACGGATCCACTGGATGCATTCGACAATAATAACAGTAGCAAAAATGATGGCTGGGGAGATTGGGGCGATTGGAATGAAACTTCCAATAGCAGTAAAAATAATAATAACAGCAGCAGCACCAGCAACATTAATACTAGTGAAAACCCAATGCTTTCCAGTGTTGTGGATGATGCCTTTAATATGGACCAAGGCCAAAGCAATTGGCACGCCTTTGGTCATAATAATAATGCTACCAACGTCAATAATAATGAAAGTAACAAATCGCTCGAGCTGCCGCCTCTGTTACCGCCAGCCACTGAATTGTTGTCGTCAGTGGGAGAGCCTGAACTCAATGCCATTGTGCCTCCGCGTGCTTTTCAAAATCAGCCGCCAATTTTAACCGCAGTGCCAGGAGTTGCACCAGCGCCAGCGCCAGTACCAGTACCTATGGCAGCCCCAGCTCCAGCTCCAGTACCTATGGCAGCTCTAGCGCCAGCTCCAGTACCTATGGCAGCACCAGCGCCAGCTCCAGTACCTATGGCAGCACCAGCGCAAATACCAGTACCGTTGGCAGCTCCAGCCCCTACACCAGTACCGCTGGCAGCTCCAGCCCCAGTACCAATTGCAATGACAGTCCCGGTATCAGCGCCTGTATCGATGGCACCTCCAGTATCGATGGCAGCTCCAGTATCGATGGCACCTCCAGTATCGATGGCACCTCCAGTATCGATGGCAGCTCCAGTGTCGATGCCATTGCCAATGTCTGTGCCACCGCCAGTGTTATCGCCAGCCCAAGTGCCAGCTGTGCCTACGCTTGGAATGGATAGTGTAGCTAACTCAGGGAATCCCTTTAAGCGTGCTGGTGGACCAAGTAAACGAGTTAATATACTAGCAAACTCAGGAGCAACAGGCACAGCAACAGCAGCAACAGCACCAGCTGTACCAGCTCCTGTATCTTCAATTGCTGCAACACCCATTCAGTTGCTGCAACCTGAACCCAATTCGGAGTTGCAATATGAAAACCAAGAGGTGCTCCTAGCTGCACCGAATGATGAGCGAGCGCAATACTTACAAACGAGTCATTTATCCGAGCAGAATGAGGAAACCAATGAGGGTAACTGGGAGGCTGATAGTTTCTTGCCACCGCCAGGCCTGTCACGTTTGGTGCTCGGTCAACCAGAGTTGGTGGAGCAACAGCGTCTGGTTACTGGCACAGAGGAGCCCATTAACAGTGTGTCCAATGTATTAGATATGGCTGAGCGTCAAGCAGATGGTGAGGATACTTCTGATGATGAGCATATGCCCACACGCCAGGAGCTCTATCAGCAGCAACAATTGCAGCTTCAACAACAACAATTGCCGCCGCCCCGTCGTGTAGTCACTGGTGTTGAGACCTCAACCACAGTGGTGTTATCCGGTGAACAACGTGAGGTAGTTCTTGATGGTGAAAATCTGGAGGATCAACCTGTTTCCTTACCAGTATCGACTGTTATATCAGCTGGAGCAACTGTTGGTGTAGACCAAGAGATTGATGTACATCAACAGCATCACTACAGCAATGAGGACAATGAAGCAACAATGCAGACACCGTTACAACAGCAGCAACAGCAGCAGCAGCATCATCTTCAGCATCAGCAGCAGCAGCAACAACAACAGCAGCAAACTTCTGGAATGCTGGACAAGAAGCATGCAAGATCCAAGATACGACCAGTCGCTTCACTTGACCTTGAATCGGAGGATGAGTCTGAAGATGAATGGTTGCTGAGTGATAGGCTTGAGCCGCCGCCACGTCGACAACCGGATGAGCGTAGCATGCGCAGCACACGAAGTGGTCTTCGTCACTATAAGAACAGCAACAACAATAATAATAACAGCAGCAACAATTACGAAGGAAACGAAACCGAAGACTCGATACGTGGTGGTGATGGTGTTGGTCCTGGTGTGGGCCCTGGTGGTCTTAACGAAAGCCACAGCAGCAGCAAATCAATGCGTTTATCTAAACGACGCAGTCGGGATTCCGACGCGCATAGACGAAACGAATCGGAGCGTAGTGGTCGGGAAAGAAGTTTACGAGAAAAGGAACGAGAGCGGGAAAGAGAAAGGGAAAGAGAACGTGAACGAGAACGTGAAATGGAACGTGAACGTGAAAAGGAACGTGAACGTGAACGTGATCGTGAGCGCAATTGGTGGCGTCGCGAGGAACAACAGCAGCATGGACGACGCACTCGTTACAGCAACAACAATAGCAACTATGATGGCGATTCGGATGGAGGTGATCTTCAAGCAAGCCAAGCAGCAGCCAGCGATGGCGGCGGCGGCGGTGGTGGTGGTGGTGGTGGACGTAGCAGCAAAGCCGGCCGCCAAAGGCGCACCGGTGCTGCCGATGATGACTATGATGATTATGAACAGCAGCCACCACGTGGCGGTAGTCATTATCAGCCACGGCGAGAAAAGCAATTGCTTGATAAATCACGCAGCAGTCGTCGTAGCCACGAAGGTGGCAGTGAACGTACACTAGAACGTCGTCGTCGTGATCATCCATCCCATCCACAATCTGATATGCAACGCCACTGGGATGCACGCGACTTTGAGGAATATCGTCGCAAAAGTTCGCGTAACAGTGATTTGGAAAAGGAGCGTACCAATGGCGGTGGCAGTGGCAGTGGTGCACTAAGCAACAGCGGCAGCAAACGTCGCAACTATGATCAATATGCAAATACAGCCAACTATGATCCATATGCCATGTACGAGCAGATGTCACGCAATCCACATGCCTATGCCGATATCTATGCTAAATTCTATGGTCATATGATTAACTCAATGACGGCTGCAGCGAATGCAGCTGCTGTTTCCAAAGCTACGGCGGCACCACAAATGCAATCCCAACTGCAACATCCACAAACACATCCATTAGCTGCTGCCCATAATCCATTAGCTGGTGTTGATGCTGCACAGCTAATGGCTGCCGGTGGCAATGATACAAATTTGCTCAGGGAACGTGAGAGGTAAGTGATAAATTCATAAAACAAAAGAACCATAAATCAACTTCAAATGCTATTCAAAAGTTTAAAACTCAACTTCAGTTGTTTCCGTGCAACGTTTGCAACAATTTGTTGTACAGTATATACCGGTTATATGCAATACCTATAATGCAGAAAATGTTTTTGCATATATTCGATATTTCCTTTTAAGCAATCATGAGTTATATACATTGTATTTAAATGATTATTATTTTATATAATAATCACAGGTTTAGAAGTTTACTTTAATTTATATTTTATGCTCTTCGTCAGCTATAAATAAAAAAAAAAACAGAATATTAAACAGAATGTTAAACATAAATTGAGATTATAAGCTTATAATTTGTTTAAAACCGATAAACATTTATATGAACTGATTCCAAATGAACTGATGAATGAATTTTTTATTTGTTTATACACAATACTTTCTTATAAGCAATTTTTTTTAGCATTTATGAGGCTAAATTAAGTGCTAAATAGTTTCATGAAAATTAAAAATAACATAATTTTGCATTTAAGCAATATTTGCATATAAGCAATATTTGCATATAAGCAATATTTGCATATAAGCAATATTTGCATATAAGCAATATTTGCATATAAGCAATATTTGCATATAAGCAATATTTGGATATAAGTTGTGCATCTTATAACCGATATATACTGTAGCAATAAAAAATAAAACCCAACAAGCTGCTGTCTATCCGCTTCCTATAAATAATAGCTATAAAAGTTATTTCGTAAATTATACTCAAATGATTTAAATATAAGTCTGAAATGCAAAACTTAAGCTATATCTGTTTAACCATATCTATAACTATAACTATATCCATATCCATATTCAATTTAATGTCTGTGGCGCTTGGAATTTCTAAGATTCGAGTAAAACTTATTGTGAAATATTAAATTCTATTGCTACTGATTTAGATTTAACAATCTACTATAATTAACTGCAATTGTTGCAAACAATTGGCGGGGAAGGGGGGAAACAACTGTTAAGCTTCGGCATTATCGAAGTTAAATTTTTATAACTCGTTTTATTACTTGTTGCTATATTGTTACTATTTTAATTACTTTGCTAATTTTTTATTATATCCTATTTTTGGGCATGTTTTTTTTTTGTTGTTTTATACTCACCTTACTTACCTGAAGCGTTACGTATTAACGGTTATGCGTTACACGCGTTACATACTATGCGCTGTATAGTTACGTTTAGCTGTATAGTTGTTCCTCTCTCTCTCTCTTTCACTCTAATACTCCAACTCCTCTCTCCCACAATATTTGTTATTTTGTTTTTTTTGCTTAGTTTAACTTATTCTGTTATGTTAATTAACATTTTGATCTAACATTGAGCTTATATTGCAAATGGTTTAGAGTTGCCACCTGCATTTAAAAAGTAGTTTATAATATAAAAAATATAACAAAAAAAAGAAGAAAAAAACACATATAATAAAATTAGAATAAACTTTATAATCTGACAGCGTTATAATTTACCACCTGTATGTCTCATAATTCCAACACTTCCCGTCCTGTCTCTTGCTCTCGCTGTCTCCTTTTATCACTGTGTATCTTATACTATGTTTGTTCTGCTTCCACTCGTTCGCTCGCTTGCTCGCCAACGCTTTTGTCTAATTACCCAAAATCAGTACAGAAACCAAATCCACAATCCACAATCCACAATCCACAATGTTGTATCGTCTACTAACAACAACAACAACAACAACTTTAATAACAAGATAAACAATCTTTTCTTATCAAAAAAAAAAATTATTTGTTTTATATATTTCGTTTCTAACAACAACAACAACAACATAAAACCAACTAAAAAAAAATTTTAAAATCAAAAAAAAAAAAAATCCACACAAAATCGCCGCCATATGCTTCCTCTTTAGGTACACTCACGCATATATAACACAAGCAAACGAATTTCATCGACGGCGTCAGCAATACAATGAGCAGCTTAATCTCTATCAGCAACAGCAACAACAACAACAACATCAACATAATTATGCAGATCTTTTAAATACAACATTGGGAGACGACAGTGCCAGTCTTTATAGTAATGATAATCATGTAAGGAATCATCTTATGAATCCATATGATATCGCGACACTTTCTGGTGCACGATCGTTAAGCAATTTAAACTGTGAGGATGCTTTAGCAACTGGAGGATATATGCGTTACTATGCTGGCTCGGAGTGTGGCGTTGATACCAGGTGGTCTCTCCAAAACAAACCAAAAACAAAAAAAAAACTAAAAATTCAAAACAAAACTCATGCTCTCTCGCTCCCTCTTTCCTTTTCGCAAGCATATAGCTTCTCTGCTCCTTGCTGGCAGATTCAAAATCATTCAAAAAAATTCAAAATTTACAAAAAGCTTAGGACTTACTTCCCACATACCCATTTTTCTCTCTCTCTCTCTCTCTCGCTCTCTGTCTCTCACTGCCCTCTATCTGCAAATTTATTTTTCTTATTTTAGTCCTGGTTATTGTCAATCGTTCAGTTTTAAACATAATACTGTTCATAAAACATATTCATAATTATATTTACATCGTAGGAGCTTCATATACACACATACATACATACATTACATACACATAAACTCTTACATATACATTTTCATGACTCGTTTAGCTATCTCTCCTTTGGATTGTGTCTCTACTCTTCAGTTAGAAAATAACTAAAAACATAAATCCTTTTCAGGTTTCTGCTTTGCTTTCGCTGTTTGTTTTCAGTATACTTAAATCGTATAATTATCGTATGGAATGTTGTTCATGAAATTTTTCTTTAGTTTTATTATCCTAACATTCCTTGAGAAAGCTTTACCTTGTGATCAATGTAAAGTAACAGAGCTGCATTTACTTAACAGCAACATAACAGAGCAAGCGCGGGTACATTTAAGAGCAGCTGTTAAGCTTATGTTATAGGTTAAGTTTTGGGATCTAAGTGCAAATCAAAATATTTCTATATATACAGGACTTTCATATCCTTTTTTAATTTAATTTTTTAATTGGTTTATGTATGTGTGCGTGTGTATGTGTGTGTGCATATGTGTATGTATATATATAATCAACGCTGAAAACAAAATTGATCAGCTTTTTGACAGGATGAATAACCGTTTTATTTATTGCGATTGCTTATAACCAAGTCTGCTGCCTCTCTTCAATTAACTCTTTTTCCTTTGCCCAATTTGCATGAATTTAATTTCGATTTTGATTTTGATATTCAATTTGATTGCCTGTTTTATTTTCCTTTTTTTTTTTCATTATTAATTTGAAATATTTTTCTTATCAACTAATATACTTATATTATTACCACGCATTCGCACAATATATATATACATATATATATATATATAGATCTTCAACTGCTGGAGGTGTTGCTACAACAACCTTTGGCGCCACTGGTGAGGTAGCAACAACAACTGTGGCACGCCCACCGAGACGTCGCACACCACCACAATTTAATAGGCCACATCTGGTTGCCTCGTACTCAATGAGCTTACTATTGAGAATACGTCCAAAATATGTTGGACGTGGCCGTCTACGTAATGATGTTGAGCTATCAGCACCAAGGATTAAGGATGCCACTAGCAGTTTATTGCGTGCCTATCCGGGTCCCTTGCAGGGTCGTAAATTACATAAGGATAAGATTATAAGCTTCTGCAAGGAGCAAATACGTTTGGGACCAGCTCGTGCCTGTACCGTGCTCTATGCCACACAAAAGAAACCTCTGGGTACTGTGGACAAGTATCGTTCATCACATGCACTCATGTGGCATCTACTTATACTCTTGTTGCGTCAAAATGGAGTAAGTAATAGATTCAAAATTTTACAGCTAATGTTTGTCTTATGATTAATATTTATTTTTGTAATCTTATCTCAGGTTATTGCGGATACCGATGTGGGTGATCTGCTGTTGGAAAATCAACGGGAATATCCCTATATACCTGATCAAGAAGTAGATGGAGATACCACTACTAGACGATCAGAGTCTAGTGAAGATATAAATGATGATATCGATGGTGAGGCAGTTGCTGCAACAACAGACACTACAGCAGCAGCAGTCGAAACTGCAGAGACCGAAGCAGATTCTGAAGTAAATGTTGCTACAACAGATGCACCAATGTCTGAACAAGCAGCCACTGATAAGTTCCGTAGTTATGTGCTGCGTGGCAATGTGGAGGAGGCATTACAATGGGCAACCGATAATAATCTATGGACACATGCATTCTTTTTGGCACTTTATGAGGATCGTTATGCATTAACAGATGTGGCACAAAAGTTTCTAAATCGCGCCATTAAAGCAAACGATCCATTACAAACACTCTACCAGATGAAGAGTTGCCACACACCATCCTGTGTTAGCCAATTGCGTGATGAGAATTGGGGAGACTGGAGATCTCATCTCTCCATATTGGTTACAAACAAGTCTAGACAACCAGAATATGATCGCAGCTCTGTGGTGGCTCTTGGTGATACGCTATTCCAACGTGGTGATATCTATGCAGCACACTTTTGTTATTTAGTGGCACAAGAGGAATTTGGACGCTATGATAGCTCTGCCACAGAATTGACAACGCTAACAGGCAATGTGCCCAGGTATATATATATATAGACTATATATTCATTATTAATTGAAGTTTATTCCTATATTTATCATAAATTATTTCTTTTAACAGGCTCATTCTATTGGGTGCTTCACATTATAAATCATTTAATGAGTTCGCCAGCAATGAAGCCATCATTATGACCGAGATCTATGAGTACGCGCGATCCTTGTTTGATAATAAGTTCAGCATTGTTAACTTCCAACACTATAAGTTCCTGCTGGCCACACGCATCCTTGATTATGGCCAACATTTCCGTTGTACCAATTATTTGGAACAAATTGCAAAACATATTGAACTCAAACCGGATAGCTATAATACTGATTTTATACAACGTGTAAGTTAAGAGCAACAGAGTATCCTGTAGTATACTATACTTAAAGCAAATCCTTATATATTGTTTATAGGTATGCGGTCTGGCTGAACGTTTACGCTATCATGATCCTATACTGATTAATCGCGTATCCTTTGCAAGTCCACCAAATGCAACTGCAAACGGAGCTCCAAATACACAACAAGCTGTTACCGAGGAGAAGGAATGGCTGCGTCAATTGCGTGCGCTTGCTGATTTGGTAAGTATACTTGCATTCGTTTCTAATTGAAGCTATAGTTGCTAATCGATTGCTATCACTTGCAGCAACCACAACAGGAACAACTGCAGCTACAGCAGCAACAAAGCGATATTGATCAACAGTTTGTTGATTTGAATAAGCAAATGCGTGAGCTAAATATGCAATATGAGGATACCTTACAGCGTGAGCATGAGGCACAGCAGGATCAACAACAACAACAACAGCAGCAGCAGCAGCAGCAGCAGCAACAACAACAACAACAACAACTACAGCATCAACACCAACAGCAACAATTGCCATTGCAGCAACAATCAACAGATTATTATGAGCAACCACAACAGATACACGAACAGCAGGCGGCATTAAGCACTGATACTTATCACTCACAAATGTACTATGATCCAAATGCTGCAGCAGCAGCAGGACAGCAATTAACACATCAGCAACATCTCTATGATCCCATGCAACAGCAACAGCAACAGGAGCAACAACTAAATGCTAATTATGGACACATAGAGCCAGCTAATGAGGCATATGCCACAGGCAATGAACCAACACCAGCAGCTAATTATGGTTATGATTATTGGCCAACAAATGCACAGCCTACATATGGTGATGAGGTAGGTGCAACACTTGCAGCAACAACAAATGCATTTCAAATTTAGTTTTATTTTATAATATTTTTATACAATTTTAATGGTCTCTGGTTAAATATTTTTTTTTTTTTAATTTTAACTTCAATTTAAATTAGTTTTTTTTGCATATATACATATATATATATATAATATATATGTATATATTTGTATCGATTTGTTTAATTTGTTGCAGCTGTAGCCTTGGGTGATGATTATTTTGTATTATTTGTAGTATTATTATCTGATTAATTGCTTTTGTTCTGGCTAAGAAAAAGGACACAAAATTCAAAATTTTTGTTTTTTTTTTAAACGCGCTGCATGAAAGTTTTAGCATTTTGCCAACAATGTTGCTAACGTTTCTAATTACACAAACACACACACACACACACACACACACACATGCACACAAATATACACTTATCACATACGGAATGCAGCTGTCACATATGGAAATAAGTGAGATGATTGCTGAGGACAACAACGACAACAACAATGACAACAACAGCAACAGCAACAGCAACAGCAATGACATAAATGAAATCAACAACTATAACAACATCAGCAATAATAACTATAATATTGCTGCAGCATTAGCAACAACAGATGATGAACAACAATTGTCGCTCCAAGAACAAACAATAGAAAGTTGCAACATTGACAATACCAACAAACAACGCGTAAAACACAATGCCTTGAAGCTGCCCGCTGCTGGCAATGGCAAGCAATTACAATATATGACACTAGAGAAGGATAAGAGTAAACAATTATCAAGGAAATTGCAATTTGCAAGCAACAATAAGAACAGTAACAGCAACAACAATATCGAACCAGAATATACAATAACAACAACAGCAGCAGCAGCAGCAGCAACTGTACCAGCAGCAGCAGCAGCAGCAGCAGCAGTAGGAGAAGGAGCAGCAACAGCAACAGCATCAGCAGTACCAACACCAGCAACAAAGGCATTTAATTTGAATGATGTAAGTAGCATTTATACCATAAATAAACGTCACAATGCTACCAGCAGCAACAACAGCAGCTTCAGCTACAATAACAACACCAACAACAACAACAACAGCAAGAACAACAACAGCTGCATAAACAATAGCAATAGCAATAAAACAAAAGCAGCAACAAGCACAACAATAACAGCAATTGCTAGTCATGTAAATAGTATTAAAATGTGCAGCAACAGCAGTAACAACAATAATGCTGCTGTGCCAAAAACATTAACAACGCCAACACGCTTCATACCAGCCAAGCCGGTCATAGCTAAGCCAGCAGCCAATACAGTTTTAACAACATCAGCAACAGCAATTGCAACAATATCAACAGCAGCAGCTACAGGCGGTGTTAAGCGCGTAAATTTTGATCTGCCCACAACAATTGATGAAATGGTCGAACAAGAGAATGAAAATGATATCGATAACGAGAACGATAACAATACAAATTATAGCCTTGCATTGACAAGACCAAACCAAAATAAAACTAACACCAACATCATCAACAACAACAACAACAACTTCAACAGCTTAAGTTTATGCAAACAAACCAGAAGTAACAATAATCGCATCAATAAACCAAACATTATCTTTAATGGCACCTATCCAATTGATATGCCACTTGGAGCTGTTGCTATGACAGCATCACGCAGCAGCTATGATGCTGAGGCGAATGCCGATCGCAGTGAAATGCAACGTTATCGATATATGATGCATGAATATGTTATCAATGAGGATGCCGAGGGCGAAGAACTTGCTGAGGAGGATGATGATGATGACGATGACGAAGATGATGTTGATGATCTCGATAATGATGATGATGACGATGATGTATATGATGATGATGAAGATGTATATAACGATTATTATATGCTACAACAAAATAATGATATTTTAAGTAAATTGGGCATAATTAATCGTAATCGTAATCGTAATGGTAATCATCAGCAACATACACAACGATCAATCACAAACAAATCATCATTGTCATCAACAACAACAACAACAACAACAGTTGCAACACCACAAAATGTTTGGTCTATGCAGGAGTTAATTGCCAATCCAGCAATACCTCTCAACTATAAGAAAATGTGCTCTGAAGTTGAACAGAGCTTAAGTAAATTTGAAGCGTTTCTAGATGCTAAAAAGCATGTAACTGCATCAACAAAGACTGTGGTCCGTACATTTGATATTGATGCACCCACCGATAGTAATGATAACGGCGGCAATGGCGGTATCGGCTTGGCTTTTAGCTCTAAGAAACAGCTTTAGGTTTAAGCCTTTAAGCATACTACATTTTTTTTGCACTTTCTTCTCTCAACTTATATGTATATTTATATATATCTATATATAATTATGTATATGTATATATAAATATTATATATATACATATTTGGTGTGCTTAAAAGTTTGTCGCGTTTTTCTTATTAAACTGGTTTTTTTTAAATATGAAAATTAAAATTTATTAAAACCAAAAATGCTCCAATTTTATTGACAAAGTAACACCATTTTTTTTTTTTTTTTAAACCTGTTGCCAATTGTAGGAAACAATTGAACAAAAAAAATAAAGTAAATGGCTTAAGATTATTTTTAATTATCGCCAACTATTGTGAAAAACACCATAAATTTTTACAACATCCAATATATAATTTGAATATTTGTTAATTTGCCGTTTTTTATTTTTCAATCTTATTATTATTGCAACTTATACAGCGTTGCCAGAAATCAAACGTTAAACTATTAACAGACATCGACAATGTTAACGTACGTTAATGTTAAATCGTTTGATCCGTTACACTGTTAACCAATATAATTTTCGTTTCCTTTACACAAGTCCAAAATACCTTTTGTTTTTAATACACTTGTTCTTATATCTTTTTACAAATATATATATAACTGCGCGTTACATACAAATATTAACTTACTGTTAAGCAACTTTAAATGGCACTGTGATGATTTTTCATGCATAAAACCTAATTAGAAAGAATATAAATATAATTAAGGCAAAATGTTTATTCGCAAATTGAAACAAAATTGAAACTAAACATTTACAAAAAGCAAAATAAAAAAACAAAAAACAAAAACGAAAACAATATACAAAATATGGAACAAAAACTACTACTACTACAAAAACAACAACAATAACTAAAAGCATAAGTTTAAATTTAAGCAATTAAAGAGCACCTGATGTATTTTTCAGTTAAAGAAAAAAAATATATATTTAAATAACATTTGAACTCAGATTTTTGACTGCGCCAGTTGAACAATAGAATTATATAAATTTTATTGTGTTTTTCTTTATATTTTTCTACGTAATATCTATATTATATGTAATATATTGATATATTTATATACTTACTAACATTTACTTCTTCTTATATATATATATGTATATATATATATATATATATATAAATAAATACATATATATATAAATAATTATATGTGTGTATATTGCATTAAAAATATTTCTTAATTTTTTCTGTTTGTCAATAACTTAAAAAAACTAATCAAATGCCATTTCTCAAACCCCTTTCCCCCGCCACTTCCACCTTCACCAAAACAATTTGAAACTACATTTCTTGCTTGAAAAAAAAAAAACAATATATAAATAAACAACACGCACAACTTTTTTTTTTTAAAACAATAACAAAAAAAAAAAACAATACCACCAATCACCATCAGCAGCAGCAAACACGACCCCAAATATCGATGCCGAAATCAAAGACCTATGACGATGATGATGGAGGTGCAGGAGCAGATGGAAGCACAGCCGGTTCAAAGCCCAATTATGGTGGAGCAGTAGCGGGCAAACAGCAACAACAGTCAGGAGCTGGCGGTTTGCCTGGGTAAGTTAACAATTGAATCATTTTTTGGAATCTTTTATTTCTAAAAGATGAATGTTTGTTGTACTTTATTTAGGGCCCAGTCAAATCAGAATGCAGGCTGGTTTGGTGGCTTGTGGAATAAGTTTTCGCTGAAACCTAAAAATCAAATGATATTGCCGGATGATAAAAATCCAACAATTGTTTGGGATAAGGAGCGTAAATGCTGGTCCAATACTGAGGGTAATGCCGAGGAAGTTGAATCGTTTAAGCCGCCGCCAAAGATGAGCGATATGGGCATGGGACTATCGGCGGTACCAGCTCCAACTCTCAATACCTTGGGCACTGTACCCACACCAATTGTTGCTCCTAATCTGTTGCCGCAACAACAACAACAACAACAGCAGCAGCAACAATTCAACTCACAAGAAATGCCAAATGTCAATATGTATGACAACCAGACGGATTATGATTATGCAAACAGTTATACAGATCCAATCCAGTATGGAGCATCGGTGTCACCAACTGCCCCAACAAACACAAATGCAATTACAACTATACCTGCAGCAGCAGCATCACCAGCACTACCAACATCCCCATCACCAACACCCGCAGTTGCAACTCAAACAGCCCCAGCTCCGCCTGGCGGTGCACAGCCGAAACTTCAATCGAACATGTTTAAAATTCAACGTAATCGTAGTAAGTTTATTAATTGATTTTATGTATATTATAAGCTGAAATATATTGATATATAATACGCTTTCTTTCCACCATCTTAATGCAGCATTAAAGAACTCTTATGTTGATGTATTCAATCCATCGGGTGCTACAATGTCAACTGCACCACAGACTGTGTTGGCGCCAATTATGGCACCAGTAACCGTGCCGCAGGGTGGCTTCTTTGTGCCTGGCGTAGTGCCTACACAGCAGCAGCAGCAACAGCCACAATAGGATCACCCCATGTAGGTGTCACCATATACAGTAATAATATTAAATGCGCATCAATAAACTCCATCATATGCATTAGTAAATACCTATAGAACTTTAATCTAATTATACACATACATACATTCATATACATATATATATTTATATATATTGTTTTTATTGCAGCATTTCGATCTATACGTAAGCTTAATAGCTATGCGACGCGCGCACAAGTAACAACAACATCAACAACAAGTAAAATTATAACTAAAATCACACACAACATGACAACAACAACACCCACAGAACGGAACTCAATCAAATTTATTCAACACAAGACAACAACAACAATCAGTTAACTTACTGCATGCTGCTGCATTTCGTAAAGCGAATTTATAAAGTTGAAAGAAAGTCAACAAAAGAAGTTGTCACAGCTACATTGTTTGTGTGTGTGTGTGTGTGTGTGTGCGTTTTTTTTACTATCATTCTCCTCTTCTTATTATTCTCTCTTTTATTACATCTAATTGTAAATTGTGCGCGTGTAGTTAAATGATAAAAAAATGTATGTACGAACTAGCTAAATATATGTAAATTTTGTTCTTCTCTATGTAATGAAAAAAAAAAAAAACAACAACAACTACAAATCCCCCTCTGATCCCTATACATACACCTCTATTAATTATTTAAACATTTTTTTTTTCTTTTCAACTTAAACTCAATATATTGATATATATATATATTTATATTTATATTGATATATATTATTTTCCCCTACCCAATGTATGTTGCATCGTTTTTTAGTTAATAATAATAATACTTAAACACACACACGCAATCTGCATAATATATGTATCTTTATATCTCACGATATAAATAGATATTTAAAAAAAAAATAGTTATTGTTTCTTAATAATTATAATTAATTGTTTTATTTTTTTTTGCGAAAAAATAAAGCAAATCACAACTACGTAAGAAGAAAATTAAAAAAAGAGAAGAAAGTGAAAAAGAATGTGGTTAATAAAAGACCTAAATATATTTATATAAATAGTTAAATTAGGAAAGAAAAATATTACAAAAAATTTAATTAAATTTATGTGTTTTCCATTTGATGTATTTCTACTTGTTCTATGTTGAATTTGATGTGCTTACACAAGACGTATATATGTAATTACTTAAACATTACATTATATATACATATATATATATATATATATATACATAAACATATTCCAATTTAATTTATAGAAAAAATATTTCAATGTTGTTTATCTCTTATTTTTATTATTATTATTATTACTACTTTTTTGTAATGCATTTCAAAAATGTTTATTTGTTATTAGAAAGTTGTGTCAATGTGTTTATAAAATCTTAAAAAACAAAATTCTTTTTTTTTTATTTAAATTAATTTAAATTTTATTTAGCTTAAAAAAATAAAAAAAAAACTGGTGCAGGCAAAAATAAATGAATGAAAAGTTTAACAAAATCAATAAAATATATATATAAAGATATTTACTGAGATAAACTTATGTATTATACAGACAAACTTGGCTAATTTGTTTATGAAAAATTGAA
Organism: Zygothrica quintamaculata; assembly: GCA_037044455.1. Lineage (NCBI taxonomy): Eukaryota > Metazoa > Arthropoda > Insecta > Diptera > Drosophilidae > Zygothrica > Zygothrica quintamaculata. Next base: position 43,366 of record JBAMBS010000356.1, on the reverse strand, counting down.
ACTGAAGAACAAATCATAGAAAACGCAAATAAATAGTATGGCAGAAACATTCAAAGAAAGTTGAGAAAATCACAAAAATAATACACTAGATTAAATTAAACCTGCCTATATATTTATACATAAATATTTATATATGATGAAGTTTGTTTTTTTTATAAATATTTATTCTCAAACTACGAAAAAAAACTCGAAAATTTCGTCTGATTCTGTCGTATCATTTAATTAGCCTAAAAAAGTGAAATTAATAAATCAATGGTAAACAATAAAATTGTTTTAATTCATTTATTTCTGGGGCATGAGTTAGAGGGAGAGAAAGTATAAAGATTGAATTAAACTTCATTATTAGTATAAAGCAACGCAGTGTTATTTGAAATAGACAACCAGCATACCCAAGTTGGAAGTTATTGATTCAGAGTTTGATCTTACTATTGATATTAGTAAGTAATATATATGTTTATATATATACTGAATGGGCGCGGATATGCTTTCCTTTGCATCCTGCACATACCGATTATTCCCATCATTATAATTTGGAAAAATATATTGTTTTCTTTCAGCCTAGACAACTCACATATAATTTGTAAAGTATATCCTTAACGGTTTCTTAGACCTAATAATTAAAAGATCTGGCATCACTGAAATTTAACGGGTTGTCGAGCATCGATAAGTCTAGGTGCAGCACTGAGCAATTGATCTATAAATATTAAAATATTTATAAGTTTGATTACAAATGTAAAAGGGTATATTTGTGTTGATATATGATGATTGGTATATAAAATATGTATATTTATAATCCACAATAACTTATACAATTTGTACAAGTCCTCTCAATATATATATATATATATATATATATATATATATATATATATATATATGTTATCTTTATATAGGGTATTTTCGATTCGAATATCTAATTTAGTTTAAGTACTTTTTGGTAAATTTACGATAGAAATATTTGAAATGGGCGTGGTGTAGTGTTACTATAAATCAAATGTTTTTAATGTGTATTTCAACCAATAACAAAAAAGTACAATTTCTTGTCTAAATTCTAGTACAGCTCGTAAGTTTAATACTTATTATTATATTTATATAGTATAAGTCACATAATATTTAGAATAACTTTACAGCTTAAAAACTATAGCTTAAATAATTAATTATTATTTATTTATGTATCATTGTCACTTTCTGAACTATCATCTTCATTATCTTCTCCATATTGAGCTGCTAATCCGTAAATATCGTGCAATTCGGTCAGTTCCGTTGATTCTTTCTTTGTTGCAGTAGATAATTTTTTTCTTTTGGTTTCCGCCTGTTTGTCGATCGTCTGCTGTGTGTCAATTTCGTCTGATTCTTCATCTGTTAAATGTTTTAATGTATGCTTAGAACATTTTATTGCTGAATAATGATATTTAACTTACCGCTCTCAATAGGGTTAAGGCCAATTGGTGGTCGCTGGTCATAGCTAACATAAATAGTAGGGAACTCAACGATTGTCTTGCCGACAAGATTTTCACGTAACGTTTTATATGCGGCTAGTGAGTAACAGCGTGTTCCGCTACGTTTTACACCCTCAGCACGCAGCCAGAGTGTTAATTGTCCAATACCGGCACATTGATGATGCTGTAGTACTTTGCGTTGCTCGCGTGCCAGATCTTCTTTTAGATCTAGGTACTTCTGTAGCAGAGTTTCTAGTGTGTGTTCCTCATCGCATTTAGTATCCACGTAACGTGTTGATTCATTGGATGGATGTGTAAATAACCATTCTATATGCCAGTAAAAGCGACGTAGCTTCCAATTTAAGTACGTTGAGTTTTCCTTACGGCGACTGAAGTTAGGCAACAGAAATTGCAAACGCATGCCGCGCTGCAAGGCTGCCGAACGCATGCGATGCAAAGGAATAGGCATCGGTGGCTGTTGACGCTTGGTCCAATCCTTTTGGCGGTTCTCAGCATAACGTGTACATTCCTCTAGAAAACAATAGTCACTCAAAAACTCCCGCTCAGTCATCTCGCTAAGCGGCATATACTTGGTACGATCACGTATGCCATCACAGTTAAGCTCACGCTTGTGTATCTGAACGCATGCCACACAGCATGTCTTCACCTCACATTTTGGACATGCATAGCGTGCAGGAGTTTTGGCACAAACCTCACAATTGCCCAAACGTGAAGATGTGCTAAAAAAATGAGAGGTCCAATAAAATTAAGACTGTTAAGTTTATAATAAAATAAGTGTAGAATATTTTAAATATAAACTTACTTTGTTGTGTTTGTAACTGTTTCAGTCATGTTTACACATAATTCAAATTCAAATTATATTGCAGTCAACAGCTGCGAAAAAATTGTCAAGTTTATCAATTGAAATCTTCTTCTTTGATGTACTATTCACACACACGCGTTAGTCAACACGAAATTTCTGATTTGGCCATACACTGTCCACAATTTATACATGTATTCTTTTTGTGAATCAATAGCTAGCAGTTCATGCTGACGGCGGTGTCACAGACTAAGCTGTGCAGGTGCATTTTTATTTAAAGTTTCTGCCTTTATATATATATATATTATATGTTATGAAAAATCGTTGTGAATAGAATAAACGTCGCGCGTACATGTGTATCGGATGTCTTTGTGTGTATGTGTGCATAAACGAAAACATTGAAACACGTGTGCATATATGGAGTTGCCACCTGCATATCTATCGTAAATGTATCGTGAACATATCGTATCGTGAATGTATCGCAATCGCAATTAACGATATTACGTGTATTTTATCTAATAACCGTTTAGATTTTGAATTTTTAAATTGAACATTTAACCATAATAACCTACACATTATTTTTGTCATAATAATGAGTGCTACAATAACACTATAAGTCCGCATGCGTATTATGAAACGTATCGTTAAATGTTATCAATTAAAATATGACTTGACTAACTTAACCATTACCTGAGGGTCGAAAGGGCACGCATACGCATTTAGATTTTTTTGTTAGCTGTTTATATAGTAAATATGTCAATTAACTTTATCTATAAAATTTTTAGTAACCGCTCTAAGAGAGCTCACCACATGGGGGTTTCGTTCCCCTAACTTCGAACAAGTTTGAAGGTGTGCGCCACGCGAGAACACACTAACATTGAAAACAGAGAAATAAAATGGAAGTCCGCAAGCTATTATCTCCAGTACGTAGAAGCATTAAGTTCTGTTCGCTTGTGCATGCAGGTAGACCAATAAAACGCATGGATGGCATTAAAATGCGTGAATTTAAAACAATGCAAAAAGATACTGACATGCTTAAAACAAAAATAATATCAGATACTAATGGAAAAATAAAAAACAAACAATTAACACAAAAGGATGCTTTATTTGAAGATTTGGTCTTTTATCCCAAGGGACGTCCAACAATAATTCACAATGATCACAATTCCGTTAACATTATTGACGAAAATATAGCCTACGATGTAAGTGATACTTTCTTCTACTTTAAATACAATTTCAAATATTTAATATTATTTTAATAGGCTGCCATCAAAGAGTTAACAAAGTTGCAACCAAATGCAGAAAGTATACGAAATTCCATATCGAATGACAAAGTCAATTCGATAACAAACACTATTAAATATTTGAATCGATCTGGCCTTACGCTTTCAACCGTAGAGCAGCTATCAACAATACATGTTTCTGGTACCAAGGGCAAGGTAAGGTAACATCTAATAATTCTTAAGCCATAACAGAGCGTGAATCAAAAACAAACTTTATATAAATATCATGTATTATAGTATCGAAAACCCACGCAATAGGCTTCGGAGAATGTAATTGAAAGAGCGAGAGCGCAGCAAAAACAAGTTAATTAAAAATAAGCAAACCGAAATTTAAGTGAGTTTTGGCAGTATAACTCAGTTTATTAATTAAGCAATTATTGTAGGCTTTAATTTTTTACACCCTTTACCCTATCCAAAAGGGAACAAATAGCCTAGCTAATGTATTTAACAGGTAAAACGGAGAGTATTTTTTTATATATATTTTTTATCACCATCAGTAGCCAAGTCAATCTAGCCCTTTTCGTCTGTATATCTGTATGAACACCTGTTTCTCAGTGACTGTAAGATATAGAATTACCAAATTAAACATATGGGTTCTTTGTATTCGTACGCAGAACAAGTTTGGCTTGGATTTAAAAATTCCCCTTCTTATTTCCAAAAGTGGGTTAGGTTTCCAATTGAACTAATTTCTTAGTTAATACCCCTAATAAATGCAATAATTCTTATCTAAATTTACAATTTCATAAAAATGGGGAAATAAGCAGGAAACTTTTTCATCAGAATCTATATTGCAATGCGGGGTGTGGACAGAAGCAGTAAGTCGCAACTTTAGGTGTGTAGAGAACTATTTGTATATGTAATTGGCTGGGTGTGTGTGTGTGTGTAAACAAAAGTAAAGGCTTTCTACTAGTCAGGCACTACCGACTATTACGTTATTACTTGTTTTTGTTTAGTGTAGACTTAGCTTTAGCTCTATCCATAGTCATGTCGCTTTCAATACTCATTTACTGATAAGCCTAATAAGTGTGTTATGTTTGGAATCTATTGAGCTTTGTCCATCTAAAGGTTGATATAACTATCAAAAATTTCTCATACATTTTTTTTGCAGGGCTCAACCTGTGCTCTAACGGAGTCCATATTGCGACAGTATGGTGCACGCACTGGATTTTTTAGTTCCCCACATCTATTGTCCACAAATGAACGTATACGCATTAATGGTGATCCTTTGGAGAAACGAAAGTTTACGCATTACTTTTGGCAGGTCTATAATAGTTTGATGAATCAGCGTGAGCATGAAAAGGATATGCCAGCATTTTTTATGTTCCTTACCATACTTGGATTTCATGTTTTCCTTGAGGAGAAGGTTGACGTGGTGGTATTGGAGGTTGGCATGGGCGGTGAATTAGATTGCACAAATATATTGCGCAATGTGCGTACCGTTGGCATTACATCCCTAGGTCTCGATCATACAGCATTACTTGGCAATACATTGGAGCTAATTGCTTGGCAAAAGGCGGGCATCATAAAGCCCAATTCTCATGTCTATACACATGTTACACAGCCCGAATGTTTAAAGGTGATCTATGATCGCGGTAAAGAGCGGAACGCAAATGTAACTGAAGTTCTCAGTATAGATGAACTATTAAAGAATAATTTAATCGATAATAATCTAATCTGCAATGATTATGTACGTCTGAATGGTGCACTGGCCATACAACTAGCCTATGACTGGTTGCGCCAATCAAATGGCAAATTGCATCAAGATATTGATGTTAATACGAAAGGTATAAGTAATGAGGTATTGAGAGGTTTATCACATACACATTGGCCTGGACGATGTCAATTGATAGATTATTTGAATATGCGATTGCATCTTGATGGAGCACATACAATAGAGAGTATACAAGTTTGTTGTAATTGGTTTGCCAAGAGCATTCGATATAGGTATGTCATTTTAATTTAACCTTAAAATAAACATACATTAAAAACAATTTCCATTTCCATTTGCAGTTGTAAAAATCCTAAGATTTTAGTATTCAACCGAACTGGTGATTCGGATACGAAAGCCATACTTTTAATACTACAAAAATGTTGTGTGTTTGACATGATTTGCTTTGTACCAAATTTGGCCAATACGCAACCTATTAATCCCAATCAAATGGCACTATTTAGCAGTCCAGAGGCACAGATAAAACGTGCACATGCCATTGCTGCCACCTGGCAGCAGTTATGTGCACCCAGTCAAGACTTAAATCAGAGTCAGGTATATAATACAGTGTGCGATGCATTTAGTGCAATGCGTGCACGTTATGCCGCTAACATTCAACTGGATGTCCTTGTCACTGGTTCAATTCATTTACTTGGAGCTACTATTACTGCATTAAACGACTTTCATTCTGAGGCATCGCCAGTAGCAGTAGCTAGAGATCAAATTTGATTAGTGATTAACACAAGCAAAACACAAAACACAAGAAATTAAAAAATAAAAATAAGGAAAAAAGTAAGCACAATAAACCTCGCAAATTTGCAATGTAACTAGAACCATATTAGAAATTAATTTCCATGTTTATATCATTCTTGTAATATATATATATATATATAAATATATATATATATATATAATATATATATAATTAATAATTATTTGATTTGTTTGTGTCTTTTTTCTGTTTATAAAATTTTAAACCTTACACCTTCAATATATTAAAGATTTATTTATACAACAATTTTCTTATAAACAAAGTTTATTTATCGTTTGATTACCAGTAAACATATAACATAATACTGTTTAAAACTGTCTGGAAAGTATTCAGATAACAATTGTTTATTATCGTTAAAAGCTGTAATAGCTAGAAATAGTAGTAGAAATCGAAACGATAATTCTGATATTTGATGATTATTTTCATTGTAATAAATTCTATGATTAAACAATAACAAATTTTATAGAATATATTTGGCTTTAAATAATTGTGTTTATTTGTTAAACGATTTAAGTTTTTGCTTATATATATACATATATATATAAATAGTCAAAACTCTCTGTTTACTTTGCTAGTTTTCCTGGAAGACCTAAGTCATAATACACGATGTTTGATGAACAATCTCTTAACTGTACAGAATTATTGCAAGGCTTGAATTAGCTAGTCTATACAATTTCTGGAATGTATATATACTCGAAAATACTTGCATACAGAAGCAGATATCTTAAAGTACCCTTTAAATACAATTCAGATATTCATATTGTAAAACACCTGTATAATCAAGGGTTTCTAGTTTATTACCCTCTACTGTAGCTGTGTGTAGTTCTTCTATCATGAAACATATTGTCTTTATACCATAAGTGTTTCACCTTAAATTGCTATCAAACATGTTTGTCGAACATATATTTTTGAGATGCTGCAGTTGCTTGCATGTAAGTGTACTGAGACATGCTCGACTTACATGTTCGATAGGTAATATACCGTTTAATCTTACCGTCGGCAAAGCAATAGAAAAATTTTCCTAAGAAACGCGAATACACAATAAAATTTGAAGACTGCCGACGGGAGCAGCGCCCGTTTTGCGTACGCTAGCTCAACTAAAGTCAACACTGCCTCTTGCCACTTGCCACCTGAAACTAAGCTGAACAGCATAGATGCATGTGTATGCGACAGGGATGTATGTTAAAGTGCATAGGGTGGTTTGCAGACTGTTTAAATTTTGACCAATCAACGTGCGCTAGTAGCGTGTGGAAGCGAGATGACCGTATAGATTGCTGTCAAAATAAATGTAGAAAAAAAAAATAGAAATATACAAAATGGCTAACGTTAAGCGGAAGTTGCACTTGTTACTGTGTGCAAGCGAGATGGCTTGACTGATGCTTGATATTTGATTTAATCACAACTAAATGAGATGTTAACATGCAGACGGGGTAGAGCTGGTGGACAGCTGGACTGGTTTGAGTTGATGGGTTGTTGGGTTTTTAGGTTGTTAGATTGTTAGGTTGTTGGCTTGATGGGCTGGCGGGCAAGCGACAGTCGTCAGCAGCTGCCATTGCCGACTTTTGGGTGCTGCGACTGCCGGCTGTGCATACTAAACTGTCCCGTTTACAGCAACAAATCTCGTAATTCACTTCTTTTTTTTTATATACATAAATCTATATATATGTATATGTATGCATGGGTATATGTGTGGGTGTCTTGCCTTGCCTTGTGCTGCGCTGCGTTAAAAGGATTAATAAACGTTCGCCTCTCAGTTGTTCATTTGACTTTGCGCTTAACGGTTCAGCTGCGAGCTGCCAGCGTCACCAGCAATTCAATTAAACTGATTTTTATGGAATAAATAAAAAAAAAACAACAAACAAACACCAAACACACAACACAAATATGCAACACATTTAAAAGGTTGTTGCTTGTTGGTTCTACCATTTTCCGGCGGCTAATAAAAACGCGTTTTCTGTTCTTTTTGTGTGTGCCATGTGCAATAAACAACAATAATACAGATATACGAATAAATATATATATATATAAATATATATTATATATAATATAAATATAATAATTATATACATGTCATGCAAAGTGTTTAAAGTTGTTGGTAAATAACTAAAAATTAAATACAAATTTTAAATAATAATTATAAAATTAAAATAAAGAAAAAACATGCAAAGTTCAAAATCATTTTTAATACGCGATCTACTAGGAGACCTAATCAATCGCCGACAAACAGATTCTGGTGAGTTTAAAAATAATTGAATAAAATTAAAATTATTATTAAAATTATTTTTATTATTTGTATTTTTATTGTAATAATAATTATCATTTTTTTATTATATAATTATTATAATTATATTTTTTATATTATTATTATTATAATTATTATTTTTGTTTAATATCTATTATTTTTAATTAAATTAATATAAATATTGTTTTTATTCTATTTATACATTTTATTTAATTTTAATTTTATTTAATTTTTTATATTTATATATATATATATATATTTTTACTTTATTTGTTTATTTTTAGTTTTTAGTTATTTTAATTATTATTTTTATTTTTATTATGTTTTAAGTCAATAAAATAATTTTAAATTTAATTATTATTATTATTTTTATTATTATTGTTTATATAATTGTGATTAGTATTAGATTATTAATTTTTTGAGTATTATTGTTATTATTTTTTAAATCATGTTAATTTTTTTATTTTCAACTATTTATGTTATCTTTAGTATAATTAAATTATTTATAACAAATTTCTTAAAATTGAATATTTGTTTACTTTTATTAAAATACTTATTATTATTATAATTATTAATGTTATATAAATTTACTGTCAATTTAAGCAGCTTATAATAAAAATTGATATATTATTATATAAACAGTTATTACATCAATTTATATTTAAATTGATATCAATCCATAAAAGATTAACCTTAAAAGGTTTTTAGTTAATTTTAGATTATGACTTTCTCTCTTTTACTATGTGTCTATATATAATAACAATAGATGATTTTGCACATATAAATATAATACGGAATTGATTATTTATACAGAGAATCTGATAGTTTACATTATTGCTAACTTTCTTCAATAATTTTGGCAAGATCCCAATATATCGTAGTCCTTTGCCTGTCTGCTAGAGGCTCTGTGGTACTGTATCTTCTGGCGTGTCATTCGTTCCGCATCTCCATATTATTTACATTTAATTTTAGTCCCAATAAAATAAGAAATTGTTAATGTAACAGAAATAGTTGCATATTGTTGTAGAACTCGATTCCAATGGATATTAATACGGCTGTTACTCCATTTATTAACGATTAAGGACACGCTCTTTAAGAAATGAAATTTGTTGACTATTAAAAGCTATACATACTATTAAAAAGTATACAACTGGTTTTTAACAAATATTAATAAAATTCCCTATGTAAGCTATATATTAAGGGACATTTTTATTATCCTTTTAAACTTTTAACGGTGATTGAAATTGATTTAAATCAAATCTTTTGATTACTAAAACTATAGACAACTTTTATATCATACGTTGTAATTTGTATATAATTTATCTATGTATACTAATATCTTCTTATATTGTCTATGTTATATACAGTTATAACAATATATCTAAGAAACATTGCAACATTTTCAGATAATTTTAAAGGAGCTTAAAGATTGACCTATATATTTTTACATATTCTATTTAGTTACAACGTATATTGAATGACATATTGTTCATAGCTTTGTATTGTGTTTAAATAAGTATAGAATACAATATTACAGTAAATAAAATAACAAAGAAATACACAAGCGGACATACAATCACACACACATACGCACATACACATACACACGTACTCAGGTTCAAAACAATTAGTTACTAAATAGTTGTAATTGTTGTGCTAAACTCTATTTAATGTCATGCATAATTAGAAGAAAGATAGTAAAATAAACACATATACAATACACACAAATATGCAGATTCACACACACATACATGCAAACATTGAGTTATATAACAGTCAAAAATGAGTGAGCACCTGAGGCATTCTGATACCCTGTAGTTTATTACAATAAAGGCGAAGCTTAAAAATGTTTCCTTAAACTGTAGTGAGTATCCTTAAGCTAATAGATTCCTGAATAAGGAACAATTCTTTTATAAATGTTATTATATAGTTGAATTATTTCTTATAGAAATACTTTTTAACTATATGTTTAGAGCACTTTTTAATAGATTTGATATCCCTAAGAACATTCATATAATCCTTGGCAATTCTGTCTATACTGATCGTCGTTTATTCTTTCTTTGCACGCCGCATTAAATGTATAGCATGCTTTTGAGCTGTTTGGTTATAGGGTATCTAACGAATATTCATATTTTACAATCGTTATTAATATTGTTGCTGTTGTTGTTGGGGGCTAAACAATAAAAATTGTTGTACGTGACAAATTGCTTGAGCACAAGTTACGAGCAAAACAACAACAGAAATTAAATTATTGCCCTAAGCGTTTCTGGCTTTGAATGTTATACCAGCTTTAGCTCTCCCTTAGTTCGTTTATATTGCTTCATGCTCACACCATAAAGCATCATCGTCATCATCATCAGCGCATTCATCTTCATCATCAGCATCAACATCATCATTATTATTATTCTTTAGACCCTTTTTTTTTCTTTATATCTCTCTTTTTCTCTCACTCTCTGTCTCTTTTTTCCCTTTCTTCCTTGCTGTATTTGTTTCTAAAAGTTTTGTTGTCGTTTCTAATTGCGACAAAGTGTGAGATTTAAATGCCTAAGGACTAAGGACAATTGTCAGCGGTTTGCCGCACATATAACATCAAAAGTGGTTGATGTCTTTGGTGGTTCTGTCTATTGGTGGTTGGGTGGTGCATGTAAAGTGCCAGTTAATTGGCCGCTGCGCAGCAAAATAATACGAGACAATTAACAAGCATTCATATGTATATATATATATATATATATATATATATATATATATTGAATATATATATATATATATATAATGTGACATAAGGCATAAGTAAAAGTCCTTTGAATGTTTTACATTTGATGAGATTATATTTGTTGAGTGTGCTGAAAATTTTCCTAATTGTTAGACAATCAAACTTTGACATAAATTCAGAGAAGTTAATTTCCCAATAAGTATATAAGTTGTATCCTTGTTTAAGAAAAAATCAACACATAAGGATTAAGCATTGATTTAAGTTAATTTCTGCCCTTGTTCAATAAATCATCAACCGTTTAAGCCGAAGCTTGAACTATGAAAATTTTTTTACAGAGTTAAATATAAAAGGTTTCTTAAAATTTCTCAATACTTTAAGGACATTTTCAAAGTTCTTGATAACGATAATTGGTTAAGTATAGTATAAAATATTTAAGGACTTTTTTTATTCTCTGCTCACACTTCATTTAAGCAAAAGGATTCTTAAAACACAGATTAATAACAGTATTACTAGCAGTTTATCCTGATATGAATAAGGTAACTTGCTTAAGGTTCCTAGCTTGGGCACAGGTAAAAGTAAAGGTATTTTGAGTGCCCAGGCTATAGCTCTCTATAATGTATTCGATTTTAAGCAATAATCACATATGAGTAATGTGAGCTCATTGAAATATGAAAAGTATTAGCAGGATTACTATTAATGGTTTGGATTTTAAATTTTGGATGTATCACTGCTCATTCCAAGTTATCCGGCTTATCCGAGTTTAGACAATGAGAGACATAAATGATTTCCTATTATAAAATAGCCACTTTTATCTTAGCCTGAACTCTGTTTGATGATCAAATATACCTATAATCTAGATTTATTGATATTCATTTGCATAATAGTAAAAGTCCTTTAAGAACTATATCCTTTGTCTTAATTTCAGTTGAGCCTTATAGCTTCCACTGCTTGACTTCGCCTGTGTGTTGAATAAATTGCTATTGGAATTGTTATTCTGCTATGATACCCTTATATTATGATTTATTTATTGCCCAAGACAAACTGCGTTTATAATAAATAGGACCCGCCACAAGATCAATTATCCTATCCTAGACCATTCATAGAAAATCTATGAACAGATCAGCTTTAAGTATTATGAAGGATATTTTATAAAAACAATTTAATGATTATCTTTTAATGATGACATCTTATTTACACCAATGATTCGCATTTATCCTGTGCTTCTGTTTCGTTTTCCTTTTTTTAAATTTCACTTAAATTGCCGGCACATGCGATTTTTTTCTATTTTTTTTTTTTTTTTTTATGTCACAGTTCAAGTGCCTATTAAATGGCAATTGTCCTGCAAATTGATACGACGTGACTTTTTATCAAAAAATAAAAACGAGTACTTACTACAGACGCCCCATGGTTGTACATATTACCCACACACACACATACACACACACGTGCATAATTGAATCATCATTCACATGTCGTCGTCTTCTTTCAACGTATATAAATAGAAGTCAAAACCATTTGGGGTTAAAAGAAATATATAAAAATAATTTCCGCAGTTCGAAAAAGATGAATAAATGATGAACAAAAAAAAAAAAAAAAAAAAAACACATTGAAATCCTTGCTGGGCGAACACACACACGTGAGCGCCTGCGGACTGTGGGCTGCTCCTGTGATTATGTTGGTGATGGTGATGGTATCGGCGATGGTATCGGCGATGGTGGTGGTTTTATGGTTAGGCTAAAAGGGGGAAGCTCAGAAATTCCAATAGGAAAGAAACAATTGAGCGTTCGTCTCAAGATGACACGTGAATTTAATCAGGCAACCCCGTTGAGCATTTCAGGATATTTATAACGATATATACGAAAATGGATATAAATAACATGTTGATTGCTGAACGACCACACAGTTCTCATCATTCATTGAGTATCTGAATCAGCAACAGCCGCAGGAACTGCAACAGAATTAGAATAAGTTTTAACATTCGACTATAAATCCACATGGTAGCTTTTGGAGTGTCTTCTTACTAATGGACCAACCATGAACCAACGCCCACTTAATACTCAACTCAACTTTCAATTTATGTTGTCTTTGGTCTTTGGTTCATGGTCTACGCCACAGGATGGTAATGATTACGCTGTGTAAGGTTGCTCAATGTATGTTGAAAAGTACCTGCACGCGCGCATCTCTCAAACCTTTTAGTACATACAACGCATTAACGACACGCTGCGCTCAAATGTATGCTATATATTATTCTTAATATGAATCTGTTTTTTTGTATTCATACTCTGTTGGTTTTAATCGATTAAATATATATATCTATATCCCTACGTAAGCTTAGTAATTGATTAAATATATATTGCTTTGTCTTTTTCTCTATCTCCCTCTCTCTCTTCCTCTCTCTGTATAATATCCATTAATACAAATTTGTTAATGGTTCCAATTTAAGTCCTCTGTTTATCCAAATATAATATTTATATATATAATTCTTTTTCCATATAGAAATTGAACTGTCAAATGATGAATCGGATATAGATATTGAGGATAGATCAACGCCCGATTCAAATGGCTGCCAGCAGGATTTGCTTTTATCGCATCATTTTCATCACAACGAGGAGTCTAGCGTGGAATCGTGTGACACAGTTACGCCTGGACCAGGCTCGGGTCATGGCGGTGGTTTAAGTGCTGCAGCTGCTGCAGCAGGCATGGCTGCTGGTCTATTGGCTGCAGCTGCTGCTGGCGGTGCGGACAGTAGTGGCGGACCAGGTGGCGGTGGTGGTGTTCATATGAGTAGTGGCAGCTATGCGGAACACAAGCTGCAGCTAAGCAAGAGTGGACGAAAGCCAAGACGACGACGTACAGCCTTTACACATGCTCAACTGGCATATCTGGAGCGTAAATTTCGCTGTCAAAAGTATTTAAGTGTGGCGGATCGCAGCGATGTGGCTGAAACCTTGAACTTATCGGAAACGCAAGTTAAGACCTGGTACCAGAATCGACGGTAGGTTTCTTCTGCCTGTCCCAATTTATTGTGCATACTGTATTTGTGCATTTTGTGTCTTGCAGCACCAAATGGAAGCGACAAAATCAACTGCGTTTAGAACAGTTGCGTCATCAGGCTACGCTGGAGAAGGACTATGTGGTGCAGGATAATGGCTCAAGTGGTACTCTCGGTTGCTGCCCAACTGGCTTATCCAGTTCATTTAGTGCCGCCGCTGCTGCTGCCGCTGCGGCCAGTAATCCATGCAACTTTTTAACCTCCGCCGCAGCGGCAGCCATTTTCCGTAATGTGGGCTACGTGCACGGCTGCCCCATGTAGACACAATGCTAATCCAAACATGCTCCTCCTCGCTTGCCTATGTAAATAATATAAAGAATTTGTTTTGTGCAATAATAAAATTAACGTCAAATCACGTTTACTCCCAATAATTTTATCCTGTACAACACACAAACCTCACCTCTTCCAACCTCCCCCCCCCCATAACCATTTGCAGCCTAATGAGCGCACGGCAGACCCTAATCATATACCTTAGGCTTAGTTAAATTAACTGTATATGTATCTATGTAACAAAAAACAATTGTGACAAACTCCGCTCGCACTCGACGAAAGTTTTTTTTTTTGAAAATAAAATATTAAATTGCAAATTTGATAAAGTTCGTTATGAAAATAAAAAGTTTTGAAAATATTACTCAATTTCTCAAATTGATTTTCAGAATATTAAGGATCAATATCCAGAAGATAAGTATATATATAGGGGATAGCTGACTAAACTAAGTTAAGCTTTCAATGCGACAATTAGGGATATTTATTTTGATCTCAAATAGTCGATTAAGTTATGTTTTTTGAATAATTTGGAGTAGTTGGATACTTGGATAAATAGCATACATTGTATAATTTTATATGACGTCGGATATATAGGAAACCGTTGAGTGGGATAAAAAGAATAAGCTGGATAAGTCAGATAGGATAATTTATTAAGATGCATTTAATCAATGGTACTAATCATTAGAATAGTAAGGATAAGTTGAATAATTCGGATAATTTAGATTTTAGGTACATTTTACATTAATTGGACAAGCTGGACAGGATAAATTATTAGGATAAGTTGGATAAGAAGTATAATTTAAATATATTAGATTAGATGAATAAATTGTATAAGCTACTTAAAATAAGATACTGGAAGTTGCATGATAAGTAGGCTAAGTTTTATGAATACAATAAGTTGGACACTTGATTTACGTATCAATAGGATAAATTTAGTAAATAGTATATGTAGGATAAATTGAATATTTTGAATGTATATTGAAATTAGTATTCCTAGAATAATTCGAATAATCTGTACATATAAACTATGTAGTTAGTTTATTTAAATAACTAGGATACATAGGATATATTAGATAAATATAATATAATTTTGATAATGAGGATAAGTTCAGTAAATAATGTATGTCGTATAAATACGTATACTTTGGCAAAACGGATAACGGGTTTACTTTGGATAAGCAAGATAAGTTCTATAAAATTATTATTTAAAGAAATTTGATAAGATGGATGATAGTATCAGCTACTAAGGAGAAATAACTCGTAATATTAGAATATGTTATATTTGGATATGTTAAATAGGTTAAATAAATAATAGGATAAATAAGATACATCAAAAATATATGATAACTAGGATAAGTAGGATAAGTAAAATAAATAAAATAAGTTCCATTATTTGGATAGCTTGAATAGTAAGAATATATTGTATAAATTAAATATGTTAGAAAGAAACAAGCTGGATATGTTGGATAAATAGTAAAAGTTGTACAAATATAATTAATCTTATAATATGAATACTTTGGATAATTTGGATAAGTTGTAAAATATAAATTAAATTGCATAGGTAACTATATAAGGAGGATCAATTATATTAAAAGAATAATTTGGATATATTATCTGTTGTTTAGCTAAGAAATAAAGCTTGATAAGGGCCGATAATTAAGATAAATCGAATATGTAGAGTGAATAGGGTAAGCATAATGGAATAAATTGGATACGTTGAATCGATTAAAAAGTTCAGTAAATAGGAAAATTTGGATAAAATCGAGAACTTAAAAAACTTAAATAAGTTTAAAAAAAAGATAGGATAACTTGGATAATCTGGATAATTTGGATATTATAGAAACAATAGTCATAGTTAACTATCGATTGATCCTAGACACATTTATCATACTCCTCATACACCAAACTATGTCATACTCTCTATCAATAAGTTCGATGTGCTTAAACATCTGAAGTACAAGTGAAAGCGTATAGAAGATCATTTTTGTATCATTGTTATAATATGTATATCGATAATTAAGTATAAATGAAATCGATAACATACATATATAAATATGTTTATTTGTATATAGCAAAGATGTGCCGTTGGTTAAGTAAACAAAAGGGTAAACGCTGCGCGTAGGTTATGTAATTGTGAGAGCATTGAGTCATGCTTAAAAATCAACTTGAGTGAATGATACAAAACGTTATCAATTTGTCGCTATATAGTAGTAAATGGCTGGTTATTCCCACACAAATATACATATACATATATAAATATAAATATATAAGCATACATACATATATATATATTTATATATATATATATATATATATATATATATATTGGCTATAAATGTATATGACACTATTTCTGTGTATAAGTCTGTATATCTATATATATGAGAGTCTGTGTGAATATGAATGATAGCTGGCTGGTGGCGTGGGGTAGGTGTGGCTGAGGCTGTGCTGGATAAAATGTTAGACGTACTGGCAACCAACCGGAAAACAAGCAACAACTCAACACTCAATTATAACGGGTCACAAAAACCCGCAAGATGACAGCGTCAATTTGAATTGTGTGGGAGAGAGCGTGATAGCAATAGTAGCAGCCGCAATGGCAGCAGCATAGAAAAAAGGAAACGCAAGCAGACTGTGGGTGCAGCAGGCAGCGACGCGACGCACACAGCAACTGCAAAACATTTGCCGTTAGATTTTCATGCACATTTAGCTCGCTTTGATGGCCCAAACACAAAAAAGAACGAGAAATGTTTAACCACAAATTGAATCTGTATCTGAATCTGTGGCGAGTCAGTTAACGAGCAGCAGCTGTGCAACAGAGCAAGAGCCAGAAAAACGAGAGAGAGAGCGAGAGAGAGAGGGAGACAGTGACAGAAAAATTTAGATGCCAACAAAAATATGCTTATAGGTTGGAGCAGAAGAGAAACAGCAGGACAGTATGAGAGGTAGCGTAGTTGGGTGAGGCTTCACTGTAGTCCACTGTAGTTCGAGTGGCCGCAAGCGGAAGCAGAGCACAGAACGCTAATTAAAAAGATACTTGAGAAGGATATGAAGACGACGTTGTAAAAATGAAAAAGAAAAATGAAAAACGAAAAAAACTTAAAAAAAAACAGGAAAAAATATGTTTGCATTAACTTTACCGTTAGACTGCAATGGCATGAAATTGTCTATAAAATGTGAATGTAATTTAATGAATAAAACGCAGCAGCTACAACTCATTTGTAGCATTCATTGAGTTAACTCTATCTCTTGCTGCAATCACCCCGCTGCTTATCCTTACTTTCATTCCCTTTGACTTTACATGGATATATATATATATATATATATATATATATATATATAAACATATATACTGTGCGGTTCATTTGCTTATCTATTGAATTTTCAATTGGATTTTTAATTGGTACATTTTACGTCTGGCATCCTTTGAGTGTTAAATAAAAAAGGATCTCGCTTTTTGATGCAACAAAACTTTTATTTCAGTGCTCTGTTTGTTTTTGCTTTACCATCCACTTTGATTTGTATTTATTTAATGAGTTATTAATTGCATTAAGCTTTCCATCATACTTTGTAATTTAAGTGCATATAGCCATGGGATATGCACAACTCT
The DNA here is from genome assembly GCA_037044455.1 of Zygothrica quintamaculata. Classification (NCBI taxonomy): domain Eukaryota; kingdom Metazoa; phylum Arthropoda; class Insecta; order Diptera; family Drosophilidae; genus Zygothrica; species Zygothrica quintamaculata. The sequence goes on along the minus strand of JBAMBS010000356.1, from coordinate 25,460 downwards.
AAAATACCCTATACTCTATTAAAATCAATATAACCGATAGAAATATAACTTGTCTTTAGTTAGAGCTTTATTAAATATGAGTCACATAATGTATCAGATCTTATATATATTTATATATATGCATCAATATACTATATACAGAATATAATATATGCTATAATATATACTATAAGGATAACAAAATAAAACAAAAATTCAAATGAAATATGTTATATAAATTTCCTAACTATTATGGGATAGTTTATTTTATTTATGTCTTTATCCTTTGTACACTATCTTTCAGATAAAACTCCTTTAAAGTTTCTCTATATGTTGTTCGACCAGTTAATCGGATAAAGGGCAAAACTATTTGTATGTAAGTTTATAGATCATAGTTAGGCTAAACAGCAATGTTTAAAGGAATGAATTGAAGAATATAGAAATCAAATAATAATTTGGTACTTAACAAGATCATAATTTTCTATATAGTAAATAGTAAGAGATACAGGTTTGATAAAAAAAAATAAAATGTATATAAAAATTAATTCAGATCAATAGATCAATAGTCGATACTTCCCCAAACAATTTTCATTCAAATGCAATGGAAATTTATTTTATTATAAAGAAATATTGTTATTGTTTTTGTTGTATCATGGCTGATCAATTACAGAGTAACAGACCTACAGACAGAAATACAAGCAGGCAGGATCACAGAATGTTAAATAGAATAACAGACAGTGAGACAAAATCACAGACAGACTGGCAGATAGAAAGATAGCCAGAATGACAGACGGAACGACAGACAGAATGACACACGGAATGACAGACAGAATGACAGACGGAATGACAGACAGATTGACAGACGGAATGACAGACAGATTGACAAACAGAATGACAGACAGAATGACAGTCGAAATGATAGACAGAATAACAGACAGTAGGACAGAAGAGTGACAGACAGATTGACAAACATGATGACAGACAGAATGACAAACAGAATGACAGACATATTGACAGACTGCATGACAGACAGAATGACACACGGAATGACAGACAGAATGACAGACGGAATGACAGACAGATTGACAAACAGAATGACAGACAGAATGACAGTCGAAATGATAGACAGAATAACAGACAGTAGGACAGAAGAGTGACAGACAGATTGACAAACATGATGACAGACAGAATGACAAACAGAATGACAGACGGAATGACAGACAAATTGACAAACAGAATGACAAACAAAATGACAGACAGAATGACAGACAGAATGACAGACAGAATGACAGAAAGATTGACAGACGGAATGACAGACAGAATGACAGACAGAATGACAGACAGAATGACAGAAAGATTGACAGACGGAATGACAGACAGAATGGCAGACCGAATGACAGACAGATTGACAGACACATTGACAGACAGAATGACAGACAGAAAGATAGACAGATTGACAGACAGAATGATAGACAGAATGACAGACAGAATGACAGACAGAATGACAGACAGAATGACAGACAGAATGACAGACAGAATGACAGACAGAATGACAGACAGAACGACAGACAAACTAACAGACAGGCGCACAGACTGACAGACAGAATGACAAAACTGACAAAATGACAGACAAACAGAATGGTCACCAGACAGACCGACGTGAACAATGACAGACTGTCTTACTCTATTGTTATCATTTACTGCCTAATGTTAACTTGCATTAAGTTTATCATGTACTTGAAAAATATCGTTAACAACTTTAACATTCTAAAATAAATAAAAAAACCAGGTTAATTTTTAAGATTCATGGGAAAATTTGAGTTTAATGAGAGGCTTTGTGCCACAAATCGTAATGACTTAACAATTTAACTGAAAGTGGAAAGCGCACACACACATAGACATACACACACAGTGAGATAGAACAATTAACAGCAAAACCTGAAAGAAAAACGGCACCTGATGCTAACGATGGTGACATCAACAACAAGGATAACAGCAGCAACAACAACAACAACAACAACAAGAACAATCAGCCAGACAAGTGTCGTCACGCCCTGCAGCACAAACACAATTTGCAACATTTTTCCAAACGGATAATGACAAACATTTTAATCACAAAATGAAACTGAAATCCCCAATTGAAACTGAAACTGAACCTGAAGTTGAAGCTGTAGCTGAAACAACCACCAAACCGAACAAAAAAAGAGGTCGTCCTGCCGGAGCAGGACAACAACATGAGCACAACAACCAGATGCAAAACGGATCTAAACACTCACACACACACACAAACACATACCCCTATATATAGCTCAAAAATCTCAGTCGAAAGTCAAGTGTATGTAAGTGTATGTATGTTTGTGTGTGGGTTAGCTTTGTGGCTGCTGTTGAAGTCCTTAACACTGAATCTGATATGATATAATCAGAGGGATTATCATTTTAATATTTGTTGACTGATAAAAAATCAAATGCTTTTGTTATCCATTTCCATTCATTTCCCTTTCCCTTTCCTTTCCTTTCCTAAGCACATGTGCACCACCATTTAAGGACTATAGCTTACATAGGTATATGTATATATATAGAGTATATAGCTTCAATTGGAATAATCTTTAAAGTTGAGCCAATTTTTAAGTTGAAAGTAAAAAGCAAAAACTCGCAAAATTTAACTATTTGCCAACATTGTGCGTAGTTGCTTAAGAAATGTACCAAATAATTAGTGTACCCAATGGATAACTGTACCTTTTCTTTAATACAATTTTAAATTGCCTTGCCTATAACATATTTTTCAGCCATTTGTAGGTTATCACCTTCATATCATATATATATATAACTCCAGCATAATAACAGTTACTCGATAAAAGAATTATGAATAAAAAAAAGGTCCTTCTGTAAAACAGGTCATTGATTAAAACATATGTTAATGGGATGAATGCTATGACATAGGACAAGCATAAGAAAGATTAGACCACCCATAAACTTATCAGAATCAGAATTAATTAATATATAAAATATATTACACATATTGCAATGAGTTAAGGTCCTTAATACTTAGCTTAAGGATAATGCAGTTTCTGTTCCTAACAGAGAGATATATATCTAAATAGATATATATATAGAATATTTGTTAAAAATAACAAAATTATAAATTCAACATAAATATTATATTTCATACATTTAACCTACCTTTTGCAAGTCCTTGCTTCGATATATTATTTATAGACATTTATGTGATAAAGGACTAAATTCCATATAGCAAGTTAATTGGCTTGATTTGTAGCAGGTAAAAAGTAAGCTGCCTCTTCATCTTATTATCAAAATATCTATATCAGTTTTAAATAAAATAAATATATCATTGAAAGATTCGTCTAAATGTATGTTCATATAACTTTCATATCAAATTATTCGAATAAAAAAATAGTGGCAGTTTCTGTTTAACATTTTAATAAAATGTTTCGCATAATAATCTTAAATAAATTAAATACTACAAATAACCTCCACTTATATTTATTATTTTACTTTCTTTGGTTATTAGAAATTTGTTACTAACTATAAAAATTTTTAGATAAGTTTTTCTTTGGAGTTGTTTCCTTCTTGAATTATGACTAAAACTACAAGCACAACTTAAAAGAAAATGCTAAAAATATATGCAAAATGCATTTTTCATACATTCATCGTCAACATTTATATTTAAAGGACAGAAAGAGATAAAAGAAAATAAAGCAAAAGATACAAGAAGAGAAAGAGTGAGAGAGAGAGAATGTACGTTGACTTTTACCCAACTAATTGGCAATTTATAAAACTTTTTAAAGTTATTTGAAATTGATCTCAAGTTGTATGACTGTCCGTCAAACTGTTTGTCCTTTCATTTTTCCTTCCGTATACGTTTTACACTGTTGCCTGGTGTTTTCCCTTCTTCCTTGTATCGACAGTTGTATTTTTATATTATTTACATTTTAAGCAACTTCGTTATCAAAACAATACAAAAATAAAAAAAAAATTGCCTAAAGCAAGCAACCATCAGTAGCTTCAGCTTTATGAATGGATAATGATATGAAAATCTGTTGGCTTTTGTCCCAGATCCGCCTATCATATACTCAACCATCTAACCACCCAACCACCCATTCACCTCATACACCCCATACACAAAAACAATTTTGATATATTCCCAAAAAAAAAAGGACGAAATGTAACCACAAAAGTGCCAAGTGTATATGTCAACAATTTGTCTTAAATTAGGCGTAAAATTTACAGATTGCCGACCCACCCCAAAAAAAATAAAGAAAAATAAAAAACAAATCAGTAAAAAGCCAGCGAATGAATCATACAATTAAAAGAGTATGCCCGACTATGAAGTACGCTGCAAATAATAAATAATACTCTTTTAAAATTAATCCATTAATTGATCGATTCTAAATCTTGATTCATACTTTTTTAATCCATTTAATATATATCAATATATAGATATATATAATTAGATCAGCCAATATATATAGCATAAGGTCACTTTTACCTGTGTATATACCCATTTTGTTTATGGGTTTAGGGTATAAAGAGATTTCAATATGAATGCTAATAAAAGGGTAGTTGCTACTTATCATTATCATCGTCATCATTATTAACGTTAACATTATGATTGTTATTCCAATTTGTATATATACATATATACACTTGACACTTTTGAATTGCTATGGTTTGCCGAAGGGCAGGGCAAGTGAGGGAAGGGATTAAGCCCTCTGCTAATTTGTTGCTTTTATGCCATCTAATTGAAGTACACACAGAATACAGTTGGCATTGATTGGGCCATTTTAGATAGAGCTTTATTACTGCTGGGTAGGGGGATGTACGGCGCGGGTATTGTTAATGCTAATTGTAATGGCAATGGTAAGATTTTTATCACTATTAGTATACTATAGAATACTATACACACACACAAATACATGTACACTTATACAACTCAAAGCTGATTAACATAATTGGATATATTTTATAAAAACTCAAAGAGCCAAGTGATAGATAAATCAAGGCAATTGTTTAACTTAAATCACATGCACCTTGCACCACTCAAAGCTCTCAAAACGTTGCAAGTGCTGCATGGGAAAAAAATAATCCATTATATGGGATAAAATAAAATAAAACCAAAAGACAAATTTGAACAATTATTGCAATAATGTAGATTTTATTTTGACTTTTTTATTTGTTTATTATTTACATTTTAGATAAGTTATATTTTAATATTTTAAATGTATAATAAGATTATCCGATATAAGATAGATTTAAGACTATCAGATATAATATTATTGCTTAACAAGAACTAGGAATTATAAGGCTGAATATTTATAACTCCTTTATAAAATAAATCTTAGATAAAGAACTTCCAGATATAAGATTGATTAATGATTTCTAATATAAGACTGACATAAAAGAACCAATAAAATATTATAAATTATAAAAATAAATTATTAAATACACTCTATTAATTATATAAATGAAAAGATTATAATCAGATATATTATAAAAATATTTAATTATAATTTATATTTAAAACACAATTATGCAAAACTTGAGAATAAAATAGGAATACTAAAAGTAAAACTTATATTAATAGTAGTAGTTATAATAATTGATACCAATAAATGCCAAATTAAAATAAATAAATAAATAAATAAAAGAAATAGCAATCCGCCTTAAAGAAATTCCATAATAATTAATTTTTGTTTAGCTTGTATATATATTAATTAACACAATTTAATTAACCAATTCAAACAAATCGTTTTACACTTATTATGTGATGTGATGTAAAGTTTTATGCACTTGCAATTATGCAAATCTACAAACATTTGTATATGGCTTTGTGTAGATGTATATATCTTATATATATTTATATATATGTATGCATGTATATAGACATGTATGTATATGATTATTCGCATATGTATATGTAGATGTTTGCCCCTTTGCTGCCTTTGTAAAATATGCATAATTAAAATATAAAATGCACAATACTAGGGAAAAAGTTATTAATCTTTTCATGCAGCTGCATAATTAAAATCTAAAATCTGAATATGTAAATTCTATGAAAATTTCTTTACACTTCTACTTGCCAATGTTGATGATGATTTAGCTATATACATTTCAGTTTTAGCTATTTCTAGCTATTTTACCGAAAGTTCTGTCTACAAATTACTTCTTTAAGTTACCATAGAAAATATGCAAATTAAGTTTCTTATTGATTTCTTATGCATTTTATATATAAAATTATAATATTTTATATACAACTAAAATTATTTAAAAAGAAATAATTTATTTTTATTAATTTTGTAATTTAAAAACATTTTAAAAAAATATTGATTAATTTTGGTAGTTTTTTATATTTTAGTATATTTTAACTATTATTATTTAGCCATTTTTCATTATATTATATTTAACAGTTCGCAGCTCTATGGCTTGTTCGCAAATGGGCCAAATGGCAAAGAACAACAAAAACAACAAAAAGACCGAGATACAGGAAGAAACACACTTGTACATAGACTTATATACACTCACACACACACACACAGTCATACACATTGAGATTCTTTTTTTTTTTTGCTGACAGCAACTTAACAGTTGCCGCTGCTCGTTAACAGTACAGAGCTTTGGCCTGGCTGCTATCTTGTTATCTCTTTCTCTCTCTCTTGCATATTTGCTCTTTTAGCTGTTGCTCCTTTTGCTTGAATACATGTGTTTGTGTGTGTGGTTGTATATGTTTGTTTATTTGTTTGAGCGCGAGACAAGTAATTGCAAAATATGAATGCATAATGAGCAGATATATCCAAGTGCGCAAGGAAACTTCAAGCAGCTATTGTGGGCGTGGGTGGAAATTTTATGCTAAAATGTGTGATCCGCGCGTGCACTTGCATTTTGCCAGTTTCCTTTTTCAATGCAGCTCAAGGACACACATACATGCAAAATATATGCATATATATGTATATATATGTACCTACAACTAAGTATCACTAGGAACACATTTGACAATTTACTAAACAAAAACAAAGGCGACGAATTGGGAACTTGTGCAAATTCTTTGGAGCTCATTAAAATTGTTGCTCATTGAGATTAAGCAAATAGTGTTAAGTTGTCTGCTAAGTTGACTGCTCACCAAAGTTAAAATTTTTAATAAAAGATTCACATACAAATCAGCATTATTTTAAGGTTTTTTTTTATATACTTATTATTTTGATGAATTTTAATAAAATTAGAATCGATTTAAGCTAAAAATGCTTTTATCTTGAATTTAAAACATATATATATATATATATATAAATTTTATACATATCTCAATACATAAAGCAGTCTTCAGAAGAACAAACAACAAAAACAAGGAGAATTACATCACAATTTCTTGTGTTTCGAGCTGTAAACTTTTTAATTCTAATTATGAAATTAAATAGAATTGAAAAAATATTTAAATGTATTTGATAGCTGAAAATACATTTAATATTACACTTTTACAGTCCTACAAATACTTTTCTTTATATTTTCTTTTTTAGTTAATTTATTGCAAGCAAATGTGCATATACAATTTATGCTTATGGTGTTACAAAATGTTACCAATAAATTAATTACAAGTTAAAAATAATTTTATGTTTTAAACATTATAATTTAGTTAAAGCCTTTTTACTTTTTAAAAAAATAACTTTACATCACATCACATAATAAGTGTAAAACGATTTGTTTGAATTGGTTAATTAAATTGTGTTAATTAATATATATACAAGCTAAACAAAAATTAATTATTATGGAATTTCTTTAAGGCGGATTGCTATTTCTTTTATTTATTTATTTTAATTTGGCATTTATTGGTATCAATTATTATAACTACTACTATTAATATAAGTTTTACTTTTAGTATTCCTATTTTATTCTCAAGTTTTGCATAATTGTGTTTCAAATATAAATTATAATTAAATATTTTTATAATATATCTGATTATAATCTTTTCATTTATATAATTAATAGAGTGTATTTAATAATTTATTTTTATAATTTATAATATTTTATTGGTTCTTTTATGTCAGTCTTATATTAGAAATCATTAATCAATCTTATATCTGGAAGTTCTTTATCTAAGATTTATTTTATAAAGGAGTTATAAATATTCAGCCTTATAATTCCTAGTTCTTGTTAAGCAATAATATTATATCTGATAGTCTTAAATCTATCTTATATCGGATAATCTTATTATACATTTAAAATATTAAAATATAACTTATCTAAAATGTAAATAATAAACAAATAAAAAAGTCAAAATAAAATCTACATTATTGCAATAATTGTTCAAATTTGTCTTTTGGTTTTATTTTATTTTATCCCATATAATGGATTATTTTTTTCCCATGCAGCACTTGCAACGTTTTGAGAGCTTTGAGTGGTGCAAGGTGCATGTGATTTAAGTTAAACAATTGCCTTGATTTATCTATCACTTGGCTCTTTGAGTTTTTATAAAATCTATCCAATTATGTTAATCAGCTTTGAGTTGTATAAGTGTACATGTATTTGTGTGTGTGTATAGTATTCTATAGTATACTAATAGTGATAAAAATCTTACCATTGCCATTACAATTAGCATTAACAATACCCGCGCCGTACATCCCCCTACCCAGCAGTAATAAAGCTCTATCTAAAATGGCCCAATCAATGCCAACTGTATTCTGTGTGTACTTCAATTAGATGGCATAAAAGCAACAAATTAGCAGAGGGCTTAATCCCTTCCCTCACTTGCCCTGCCCTTCGGCAAACCATAGCAATTCAAAAGTGTCAAGTGTATATATGTATATATACAAATTGGAATAACAATCATAATGTTAACGTTAATAATGATGACGATGATAATGATAAGTAGCAACTACCCTTTTATTAGCATTCATATTGAAATATCTTTATACCCTAAACCCATAAACAAAATGGGTATATACACAGATAAAAGTGACCTTATGCTATATATATTGGCTGATCTAATTATATATATCTATATATTGATATATATTAAATGGATTAAAAAAGTATGAATCAAGATTTAGAATCGATCAATTAATGGATTAATTTTAAAAGAGTATTATTTATTATTTGCAGCGTACTTCATAGTCGGTCATACTCTTTTAATTGTATGATTCATTCGCTGGCTTTTTACTGATTTGTTTTTTATTTTTCTTTATTTTTTTTGGGGTGGGTCGGCAATCTGTAAATTTTACGCCTAATTTAAGACAAATTGTTGACATATACACTTGGCACTTTTGTGGTTACATTTCGTCCTTTTTTTTTTGGGAATATATCAAAATTGTTTTTGTGTATGGGGTGTATGAGGTGAATGGGTGGTTGGGTGGTTAGATGGTTGAGTATATGATAGGCGGATCTGGGACAAAAGCCAACAGATTTTCATATCATTATCCATTCATAAAGCTGAAGCTACTGATGGTTGCTTGCTTTAGGCAATTTTTTTTTTATTTTTGTATTGTTTTGATAACGAAGTTGCTTAAAATGTAAATAATATAAAAATACAACTGTCGATACAAGGAAGAAGGGAAAACACCAGGCAACAGTGTAAAACGTATACGGAAGGAAAAATGAAAGGACAAACAGTTTGACGGACAGTCATACAACTTGAGATCAATTTCAAATAACTTTAAAAAGTTTTATAAATTGCCAATTAGTTGGGTAAAAGTCAACGTACATTCTCTCTCTCTCACTCTTTCTCTTCTTGTATCTTTTGCTTTATTTTCTTTTATCTCTTTCTGTCCTTTAAATATAAATGTTGACGATGAATGTATGAAAAATGCATTTTGCATATATTTTTAGCATTTTCTTTTAAGTTGTGCTTGTAGTTTTAGTCATAATTCAAGAAGGAAACAACTCCAAAGAAAAACTTATCTAAAAATTTTTATAGTTAGTAACAAATTTCTAATAACCAAAGAAAGTAAAATAATAAATATAAGTGGAGGTTATTTGTAGTATTTAATTTATTTAAGATTATTATGCGAAACATTTTATTAAAATGTTAAACAGAAACTGCCACTATTTTTTTATTCGAATAATTTGATATGAAAGTTATATGAACATACATTTAGACGAATCTTTCAATGATATATTTATTTTATTTAAAACTGATATAGATATTTTGATAATAAGATGAAGAGGCAGCTTACTTTTTACCTGCTACAAATCAAGCCAATTAACTTGCTATATGGAATTTAGTCCTTTATCACATAAATGTCTATAAATAATATATCGAAGCAAGGACTTGCAAAAGGTAGGTTAAATGTATGAAATATAATATTTATGTTGAATTTATAATTTTGTTATTTTTAACAAATATTCTATATATATATCTATTTAGATATATATCTCTCTGTTAGGAACAGAAACTGCATTATCCTTAAGCTAAGTATTAAGGACCTTAACTCATTGCAATATGTGTAATATATTTTATATATTAATTAATTCTGATTCTGATAAGTTTATGGGTGGTCTAATCTTTCTTATGCTTGTCCTATGTCATAGCATTCATCCCATTAACATATGTTTTAATCAATGACCTGTTTTACAGAAGGACCTTTTTTTTATTCATAATTCTTTTATCGAGTAACTGTTATTATGCTGGAGTTATATATATATATGATATGAAGGTGATAACCTACAAATGGCTGAAAAATATGTTATAGGCAAGGCAATTTAAAATTGTATTAAAGAAAAGGTACAGTTATCCATTGGGTACACTAATTATTTGGTACATTTCTTAAGCAACTACGCACAATGTTGGCAAATAGTTAAATTTTGCGAGTTTTTGCTTTTTACATTCAACTTAAAAATTGGCTCAACTTTAAAGATTATTCCAATTGAAGCTATATACTCTATATATATACATATACCTATGTAAGCTATAGTCCTTAAATGGTGGTGCACATGTGCTTAGGAAAGGAAAGGAAAGGGAAAGGGAAATGAATGGAAATGGATAACAAAAGCATTTGATTTTTTATCAGTCAACAAATATTAAAATGATAATCCCTCTGATTATATCATATCAGATTCAGTGTTAAGGACTTCAACAGCAGCCACAAAGCTAACCCACACACAAACATACATACACTTACATACACTTGACTTTCGACTGAGATTTTTGAGCTATATATAGGGGTATGTGTTTGTGTGTGTGTGTGAGTGTTTAGATCCGTTTTGCATCTGGTTGTTGTGCTCATGTTGTTGTCCTGCTCCGGCAGGACGACCTCTTTTTTTGTTCGGTTTGGTGGTTGTTTCAGCTACAGCTTCAACTTCAGGTTCAGTTTCAGTTTCAATTGGGGATTTCAGTTTCATTTTGTGATTAAAATGTTTGTCATTATCCGTTTGGAAAAATGTTGCAAATTGTGTTTGTGCTGCAGGGCGTGACGACACTTGTCTGGCTGATTGTTCTTGTTGTTGTTGTTGTTGTTGTTGCTGCTGTTATCCTTGTTGTTGATGTCACCATCGTTAGCATCAGGTGCCGTTTTTCTTTCAGGTTTTGCTGTTAATTGTTCTATCTCACTGTGTGTGTATGTCTATGTGTGTGTGCGCTTTCCACTTTCAGTTAAATTGTTAAGTCATTACGATTTGTGGCACAAAGCCTCTCATTAAACTCAAATTTTCCCATGAATCTTAAAAATTAACCTGGTTTTTTTATTTATTTTAGAATCTTAAAATTGTTAACGATATTTTTCAAGTACATGATAAACTTAATGCAAGTTAACATTAGGCAGTAAATGATAACAATAGAGTAAGACAGTCTGTCATTGTTCACGTCGGTCTGTCTGGTGGCCATTCTGTTTGTCTGTCATTTTGTCAGTTTTGTCATTCTGTCTGTCAGTCTGTGCGTCTGTCTGTTAGTTTGTCTGTCGTTCTGTCTGTCATTCTGTCTGTCATTCTGTCTGTCATTCTGCTTGTCATTCTGTTTGTTATTCTGTCTGTCATTCTGTTTGTCATTCTGTCTGTCATGCAGTCTGTCATTCTGTCTGTCATTCTGTTTGTCATGCAGACTGTCATTCTGTCTATCATTCTGTCTGTCAATCTGTCTATCATTCTTTCTGTCATTCTGTCTGTCAATCTGCCTGTCATTCTGTCTGCCATTCTGTCTGTCATTCTGGCTGTCATTCTGTCTGTCATTCTGTCTGTCATACTGTCTGTCATTCTGTCTGTCATTCTGCTTGTCATTCTGTTTGTTATTCTGTCTGTCATTCTGGATGTCATTCTGTCTATCATGCAGTCTGTCAATATGTCTGTCATTCTGTCCGCCATTCTGTTTGTCATTCTGGCTGTCATTCTGTCTGTCATATTGTCTGTCATTCTTTCTGTCATTCTGTCTGTCATTCTGTCTGTCATTCGGTCTGTCAATCTTTCTGTCATTCTGTCTGTCATGCAGTCTGTCATTCTGTCTATCATTCTGTCTGTCAATCTGTCTATCTTTCTGTCTGTCATTCTGTCTGTCAATGTGTCTGTCAATCTGTCTGTCATTTTGTCTGTCAATCTGTCTGTCATTCTGTCTGTCATTCTGTCTGCCATTCTGTCTGTCATTCTGTCTGTCACTCTGTCTGTCATATTGTCTGTCATTCTTTCTGTCATTCTGTCTGTCATTCCGTCTGTCAATCTTTCTGTCATATTGTCTGTCATTCTGTCTGTCATTCTGTCTGTCATTCTGTTTGTCATTCTGTTTGTCAATTTGTCTGTCATTCCGTCTGTCATTCTGTTTGTCATTCTGTCTGTCATCATGTTTGTCAATCTGTCTGTCACTCTTCTGTCCTACTGTCTGTTATTCTGTCTATCATTTCGACTGTCATTCTGTCTGTCATTCTGTTTGTCAATCTGTCTGTCAATCTGTCTGTCATTCCGTCTGTCATTCTGTCTGTCATTCCGTGTGTCATTCTGTCTGTCGTTCCGTCTGTCATTCTGGCTATCTTTCTATCTGCCAGTCTGTCTGTGATTTTGTCTCACTGTCAAACTGTCTGTTATTCTATTTAACATTCTGTGATCCTGCCTGCTTGTATTTCTGTCTGTAGGTCTGTTACTCTGTAATTTATCAGCCATGATACAACAAACACAATAACAATATTTCTTTATAATAAAATAAATTTCCATTGCATTTGAATGAAAATTGTTTGGGGAAGTATCGACTATTGATCTATTGATCTGAATTAATTTATATATACATTTAATTTTTTTTATCAAACCTGTATCTCTTACTATTTACTAGAAAATTATGATCTTGTTAAGTACCAAATTATTATTTGATTTCTATATTCTTCAAGTCATTCCTTTAAACATTGCTGTTTAGCCTAACTATGATCTATAAACTTACATACAAATAGTTTTGCCCTTTATCCGATTAATTGGTCGAACAACATATAGAGAAACTTTAAAGGAGTTTTATCTGAAAGATAGTGTACAAAGGATAAAGACATAAATAAAATAAACTATCCCATAATAGTTAGGAAATTTATATAACATATTTCATTTGAATTTTTGTTTTATTTTGTTATCCTTATAGTATATATTACAGCATATATTATATTCTGTATATAGTATATTGATGCATATATATAAATATATATAAGATCTGATACATTATGTGACTCATATTTAATAAAGCTCTAACTAAAGACAAGTTATATTTCTATCGGTTATATTGATTTTAATAGAGTATAGGGTATTTTAGAGTTGTGCATATCCCATGGCTATATGCACTTAAATTACAAAGTATGATGGAAAGCTTAATGCAATTAATAACTCATTAAATAAATACAAATCAAAGTGGATGGTAAAGCAAAAACAAACAGAGCACTGAAATAAAAGTTTTGTTGCATCAAAAAGCGAGATCCTTTTTTATTTAACACTCAAAGGATGCCAGACGTAAAATGTACCAATTAAAAATCCAATTGAAAATTCAATAGATAAGCAAATGAACCGCACAGTATATATGTTTATATATATATATATATATATATATATCCATGTAAAGTCAAAGGGAATGAAAGTAAGGATAAGCAGCGGGGTGATTGCAGCAAGAGATAGAGTTAACTCAATGAATGCTACAAATGAGTTGTAGCTGCTGCGTTTTATTCATTAAATTACATTCACATTTTATAGACAATTTCATGCCATTGCAGTCTAACGGTAAAGTTAATGCAAACATATTTTTTCCTGTTTTTTTTTAAGTTTTTTTCGTTTTTCATTTTTCTTTTTCATTTTTACAACGTCGTCTTCATATCCTTCTCAAGTATCTTTTTAATTAGCGTTCTGTGCTCTGCTTCCGCTTGCGGCCACTCGAACTACAGTGGACTACAGTGAAGCCTCACCCAACTACGCTACCTCTCATACTGTCCTGCTGTTTCTCTTCTGCTCCAACCTATACAGTTATAAAGCATATTTTTGTTGGCATCTAAATTTTTCTGTCACTGTCTCCCTCTCTCTCTCGCTCTCTCTCTCGATTTTCTGGCTCTTGCTCTGTTGCACAGCTGCTGCTCGTTAACTGACTCGCCACAGATTCAGATACAGATTCAATTTGTGGTTAAACATTTCTCGTTCTTTTTTGTGTTTGGGCCATCAAAGCGAGCTAAATGTGCATGAAAATCTAACGGCAAATGTTTTGCAGTTGCTGTGTGCATCGCGTCGCTGCCTGCTGCACCCACAGTCTGCTTGCGTTTCCTTTTTTCTATGCTGCTGCCATTGCGGCTGCTACTATTGCTATCACGCTCTCTCCCACACAATTCAAATTGACGCTGTCATCTTGCGGGTTTTTGTGACCCGTTATAATTGAGTGTTGAGTTGTTGCTTGTTTTCCGGTTGGTTGCCAGTACGTCTAACATTTTATCCAGCACAGCCTCAGCCACACCTACCCCACGCCACCAGCCAGCTATCATTCATATTCACACAGACTCTCATATATATAGATATACAGACTTATACACAGAAATAGTGTCATATACATTTATAGCCAATATATATATATATATATATATAAATATATATATATGTATGTATGCTTATATATTTATATTTATATATGTATATGTATATTTGTGTGGGAATAACCAGCCATTTACTACTATATAGCGACAAATTGATAACGTTTTGTATCATTCACTCAAGTTGATTTTTAAGCATGACTCAATGCTCTCACAATTACATAACCTACGCGCAGCGTTTACCCTTTTGTTTACTTAACCAACGGCACATCTTTGCTATATACAAATAAACATATTTACATATGTATGTTATCGATATCACTTATACTTAATTATCGGTATACATATTATAACAATGATATAAAAATGATCTTCTATACGCTTTCACTTGTACTTCAGATTATTGATAGAGAGTATGACATAGTTTGGTGTATGAGGAGTATGATGAATGTGTCTAGGATCAATCGATAGTTAACTATGACTATTGTTTCTATAATATCCAAATTATCCAGATTATCCAAGTTATCCTATCTTTTTTTTAAACTTATTTAAGTTTTTTAAGTTCTCGATTTTATCCAAATTTTCCTATTTACTGAACTTTTTAATCGATTCAACGTATCCAATTTATTCCATTATGCTTACCCTATTCACTCTACATATTCGATTTATCTTAATTATCGGCCCTTATCAGGCTTTATTTCTTAGCTAAACAACAGATAATATTTCCAAATTATAATTTTAATATAATTGATCCTCCTTATATAGTTACCTATGCAATTTAATTTATATTTTACAACTTATCCAAATTATCCAAAGTATTCATATTATAAGATTAATTATATTTGTACAACTTTTACTATTTATCCAACATATCCAGCTTGTTTCTTTCTAACATATTTAATTTATACAATATATTCTTACTATTCCAGCTATCCAAATAATGGAACTTATTTTATTTATTTTACTTATCCTACTTATCCTAGTTATCATATATTTTTGATGTATCTAATAAAATAAGTATAAATATATCCTATTATTTATTTAACCTATTTAACATATCCAAATATAACATATTCTAATATTACGAGTTATTTCTCCTTAGTAGCTGATGCTATCATCCATCTTATCAAATTTCTTTAAATAATAATTTTATCGAACTTATCTTGCTTATCCAAAGTAAACCCGTTATCCGTTTTATATTATATTTATCTAATATATCCTATGTATCCTAGTTATTTAAATAAACTAACTACATAGTTTATATGTACAGATTATTCGAATTATTCTAGGTATACTAATTTCAATATACATTGAAAATATTCAATTTATCCTACATATACTATTCACTAAATTTATCCTATTGATACGTAAATCAAGTGTCCAACTTATTGTATTCATAAAACTTAGCCTACTTATCATGCAACTTCCAGTATCTTATTTTAAGTAGTTTATACAATTTATTCATCTAATCTAATATATTTAAATTATACTTCTTATCCAACTTATCCTAATAATTTATCCTGTCCAGCTTGTCCAATTAATGTAAAATGTACCTAAAATCTAAATTATCCGAATTATTCAACTTATCCTTACTATTCTAATGATGAGTACCATTGATTAAATGCATCTTAATAAATTATCCTATCTGACTTATCCAGCTTATTCTTTTTATCCCACTCAACTGTTTCCTATATATCCGACGTCATATAAAATTATACAATGTATGCTATTTATCCAAGTATCCAACTACTCCAAATTATTCAAAAAACATAACTTAATCGACTATTTGAGATCAAAATAAATATCCCTAATTGTCGCATTGAAAGCTTTGTTTTTTCTAGGATCTATCTATAACTTAGTTTAGTCAGCTATCCCCTATATATATACTTATCTTCTGGTTATTGATCCTTAATATTCTGAAAATCAATTTGAGGAATTGAGTAATATTTTCAAAACTTTTTATTTTCATAACGAACTTTATCAAATTTGCAATTTAATATTTTATTTTCAAAAAAAAAACTTTCGTCGAGTGCGAGCGGAGTTTGTCACAATTGTTTTTTGTTACATAGATACATATACAGTTAATTTAACTAAGCCTAAGGTATATGATTAGGGTCTGCCGTGCGCTCATTAGGCTGCAAATGGTTGTGGGGGGGGGAAAATGGAAGAGGTGAGGTTTGTGTGTTGTACAGGATAAAATTATTGGGAGTAAACGTGATTTGACGTTAATTTTATTATTGCACAAAACAAATTCTTTATATTATTTACATAGGCAAGCGAGGAGGAGCATGTTTGGATTAGCATTGTGTCTACATGGGGCAGCCGTGCACGTAGCCCACATTACGGAAAATGGCTGCCGCTGCGGCGGAGGTTAAAAAGTTGCATGGATTACTGGCCGCAGCGGCAGCAGCAGCGGCGGCACTAAATGAACTAGATAAGCCAGTTGGGCAGCAACCGAGAGTACCACTTGAGCCATTATCCTGCACCACATAGTCCTTCTCCAGCGTAGCCTGATGACGCAACTGTTCCAAACGCAGTTGATTTTGTCGCTTCCATTTGGTGCTGCAAGACACAAAATGCACAGATACAGTATGCACAATAAATTGGGACAGGCAGAAGAAACCTACCGTCGATTCTGGTACCAGGTCTTAACTTGCGTTTCCGATAAGTTCAAGGTTTCAGCCACATCGCTGCGATCCGCCACACTTAAATACTTTTGACAGCGAAATTTACGCTCCAGATATGCCAGTTGAGCATGTGTAAAGGCTGTACGTCGTCGTCTTGGCTTTCGTCCACTCTTGCTTAGCTGCAGCTTGTGTTCCGCATAGCTGCCACTACTCATATGAACACCACCACCGCCACCTGGTCCGCCACTACTGTCCGCACCGCCAGCAGCAGCTGCAGCCAATAGACCAGCAGCCATGCCTGCTGCAGCAGCTGCAGCACTTAAACCACCGCCATGACCCGAGCCTGGTCCAGGCGTAACTGTGTCACACGATTCCACGCTAGACTCCTCGTTGTGATGAAAATGATGCGATAAAAGCAAATCCTGCTGGCAGCCATTTGAATCGGGCGTCGATCTATCCTCAATATCTATATCCGATTCATCATTTGACAGTTCAATTTCTATATGGAAAAAGAATTATATATATAAATATTATATTTGGATAAACAGAGGACTTAAATTGGAACCATTAACAAATTTGTATTAATGGATATTATACAGAGAGAGGAAGAGAGAGAGGGAGATAGAGAAAAAGACAAAGCAATATATATTTAATCAATTACTAAGCTTACGTAGGGATATAGATATATATCTTTAATCTATTAAAAACAACAGAGTATGAATACAAAACAACAGATTCATATTAAGAATAATATATAGCATACATTTGAGCGCAGCGTGTCGTTAATGCGTTGTATGTACTAAAAGGTTTGAGAGATGCGCGCGTGCAGGTACTTTTCAACATACATTGAGCAACCTTACACAGCGTAATCATTACCATCCTGTGGCGTAGACCATGAACCAAAGACCAAAGACAACATAAATTGAAAGTTGAGTTGAGTATTAAGTGGGCGTTGGTTCATGGTTGGTCCATTAGTAAGAAGACACTCCAAAAGCTACCATGTGGATTTATAGTCGAATGTTAAAACTTATTCTAATTCTGTTGCAGTTCCTGCGGCTGTTGCTGATTCAGATACTCAATGAATGATGAGAACTGTGTGGTCGTTCAGCAATCAACATGTTATTTATATCCATTTTCGTATATATCGTTATAAATATCCTGAAATGCTCAACGGGGTTGCCTGATTAAATTCACGTGTCATCTTGAGACGAACGCTCAATTGTTTCTTTCCTATTGGAATTTCTGAGCTTCCCCCTTTTAGCCTAACCATAAAACCACCACCATCGCCGATACCATCGCCGATACCATCACCATCACCAACATAATCACAGGAGCAGCCCACAGTCCGCAGGCGCTCACGTGTGTGTGTTCGCCCAGCAAGGATTTCAATGTGTTTTTTTTTTTTTTTTTTTTTGTTCATCATTTATTCATCTTTTTCGAACTGCGGAAATTATTTTTATATATTTCTTTTAACCCCAAATGGTTTTGACTTCTATTTATATACGTTGAAAGAAGACGACGACATGTGAATGATGATTCAATTATGCACGTGTGTGTGTATGTGTGTGTGTGGGTAATATGTACAACCATGGGGCGTCTGTAGTAAGTACTCGTTTTTATTTTTTGATAAAAAGTCACGTCGTATCAATTTGCAGGACAATTGCCATTTAATAGGCACTTGAACTGTGACATAAAAAAAAAAAAAAAAATAGAAAAAATCGCATGTGCCGGCAATTTAAGTGAAATTTAAAAAAAGGAAAACGAAACAGAAGCACAGGATAAATGCGAATCATTGGTGTAAATAAGATGTCATCATTAAAAGATAATCATTAAATTGTTTTTATAAAATATCCGTGATAATACTTAAAGCTGATCTGTTCATAGATTTTCTATGAATGGTCTAGGAAAGGATAATTGATCTTGTGGCGGGTCCTATTTATTATAAACGCAGTTTGTCTTGGGCAATAAATAAATCATAATATAAGGGTATCATAGCAGAATAACAATTCCAATAGCAATTTATTCAACACACAGGCGAAGTCAAGCAGTGGAAGCTATAAGGCTCAACTGAAATTAAGACAAAGGATATAGTTCTTAAAGGACTTTTACTATTATGCAAATGAATATCAATAAATCTAGATTATAGGTATATTTGATCATCAAACAGAGTTCAGGCTAAGATAAAAGTGGCTATTTTATAATAGGAAATCATTTATGTCTCTCATTGTCTAAACTCGGATAAGCCGGATAACTTGGAATGAGCAGTGATACATCCAAAATTTAAAATCCAAACCATTAATAGTAATCCTGCTAATACTTTTCATATTTCAATGAGCTCACATTACTCATATGTGATTATTGCTTAAAATCGAATACATTATAGAGAGCTATAGCCTGGGCACTCAAAATACCTTTACTTTTACCTGTGCCCAAGCTAGGAACCTTAAGCAAGTTACCTTATTCATATCAGGATAAACTGCTAGTAATACTGTTATTAATCTGTGTTTTAAGAATCCTTTTGCTTAAATGAAGTGTGAGCAGAGAATAAAAAAAGTCCTTAAATATTTTATACTATACTTAACCAATTATCGTTATCAAGAACTTTGAAAATGTCCTTAAAGTATTGAGAAATTTTAAGAAACCTTTTATATTTAACTCTGTAAAAAAATTTTCATAGTTCAAGCTTCGGCTTAAACGGTTGATGATTTATTGAACAAGGGCAGAAATTAACTTAAATCAATGCTTAATCCTTATGTGTTGATTTTTTCTTAAACAAGGATACAACTTATATACTTATTGGGAAATTAACTTCTCTGAATTTATGTCAAAGTTTGATTGTCTAACAATTAGGAAAATTTTCAGCACACTCAACAAATATAATCTCATCAAATGTAAAACATTCAAAGGACTTTTACTTATGCCTTATGTCACATTATATATATATATATATATATTCAATATATATATATATATATATATATATATATATATACATATGAATGCTTGTTAATTGTCTCGTATTATTTTGCTGCGCAGCGGCCAATTAACTGGCACTTTACATGCACCACCCAACCACCAATAGACAGAACCACCAAAGACATCAACCACTTTTGATGTTATATGTGCGGCAAACCGCTGACAATTGTCCTTAGTCCTTAGGCATTTAAATCTCACACTTTGTCGCAATTAGAAACGACAACAAAACTTTTAGAAACAAATACAGCAAGGAAGAAAGGGAAAAAAGAGACAGAGAGTGAGAGAAAAAGAGAGATATAAAGAAAAAAAAAGGGTCTAAAGAATAATAATAATGATGATGTTGATGCTGATGATGAAGATGAATGCGCTGATGATGATGACGATGATGCTTTATGGTGTGAGCATGAAGCAATATAAACGAACTAAGGGAGAGCTAAAGCTGGTATAACATTCAAAGCCAGAAACGCTTAGGGCAATAATTTAATTTCTGTTGTTGTTTTGCTCGTAACTTGTGCTCAAGCAATTTGTCACGTACAACAATTTTTATTGTTTAGCCCCCAACAACAACAGCAACAATATTAATAACGATTGTAAAATATGAATATTCGTTAGATACCCTATAACCAAACAGCTCAAAAGCATGCTATACATTTAATGCGGCGTGCAAAGAAAGAATAAACGACGATCAGTATAGACAGAATTGCCAAGGATTATATGAATGTTCTTAGGGATATCAAATCTATTAAAAAGTGCTCTAAACATATAGTTAAAAAGTATTTCTATAAGAAATAATTCAACTATATAATAACATTTATAAAAGAATTGTTCCTTATTCAGGAATCTATTAGCTTAAGGATACTCACTACAGTTTAAGGAAACATTTTTAAGCTTCGCCTTTATTGTAATAAACTACAGGGTATCAGAATGCCTCAGGTGCTCACTCATTTTTGACTGTTATATAACTCAATGTTTGCATGTATGTGTGTGTGAATCTGCATATTTGTGTGTATTGTATATGTGTTTATTTTACTATCTTTCTTCTAATTATGCATGACATTAAATAGAGTTTAGCACAACAATTACAACTATTTAGTAACTAATTGTTTTGAACCTGAGTACGTGTGTATGTGTATGTGCGTATGTGTGTGTGATTGTATGTCCGCTTGTGTATTTCTTTGTTATTTTATTTACTGTAATATTGTATTCTATACTTATTTAAACACAATACAAAGCTATGAACAATATGTCATTCAATATACGTTGTAACTAAATAGAATATGTAAAAATATATAGGTCAATCTTTAAGCTCCTTTAAAATTATCTGAAAATGTTGCAATGTTTCTTAGATATATTGTTATAACTGTATATAACATAGACAATATAAGAAGATATTAGTATACATAGATAAATTATATACAAATTACAACGTATGATATAAAAGTTGTCTATAGTTTTAGTAATCAAAAGATTTGATTTAAATCAATTTCAATCACCGTTAAAAGTTTAAAAGGATAATAAAAATGTCCCTTAATATATAGCTTACATAGGGAATTTTATTAATATTTGTTAAAAACCAGTTGTATACTTTTTAATAGTATGTATAGCTTTTAATAGTCAACAAATTTCATTTCTTAAAGAGCGTGTCCTTAATCGTTAATAAATGGAGTAACAGCCGTATTAATATCCATTGGAATCGAGTTCTACAACAATATGCAACTATTTCTGTTACATTAACAATTTCTTATTTTATTGGGACTAAAATTAAATGTAAATAATATGGAGATGCGGAACGAATGACACGCCAGAAGATACAGTACCACAGAGCCTCTAGCAGACAGGCAAAGGACTACGATATATTGGGATCTTGCCAAAATTATTGAAGAAAGTTAGCAATAATGTAAACTATCAGATTCTCTGTATAAATAATCAATTCCGTATTATATTTATATGTGCAAAATCATCTATTGTTATTATATATAGACACATAGTAAAAGAGAGAAAGTCATAATCTAAAATTAACTAAAAACCTTTTAAGGTTAATCTTTTATGGATTGATATCAATTTAAATATAAATTGATGTAATAACTGTTTATATAATAATATATCAATTTTTATTATAAGCTGCTTAAATTGACAGTAAATTTATATAACATTAATAATTATAATAATAATAAGTATTTTAATAAAAGTAAACAAATATTCAATTTTAAGAAATTTGTTATAAATAATTTAATTATACTAAAGATAACATAAATAGTTGAAAATAAAAAAATTAACATGATTTAAAAAATAATAACAATAATACTCAAAAAATTAATAATCTAATACTAATCACAATTATATAAACAATAATAATAAAAATAATAATAATAATTAAATTTAAAATTATTTTATTGACTTAAAACATAATAAAAATAAAAATAATAATTAAAATAACTAAAAACTAAAAATAAACAAATAAAGTAAAAATATATATATATATATATAAATATAAAAAATTAAATAAAATTAAAATTAAATAAAATGTATAAATAGAATAAAAACAATATTTATATTAATTTAATTAAAAATAATAGATATTAAACAAAAATAATAATTATAATAATAATAATATAAAAAATATAATTATAATAATTATATAATAAAAAAATGATAATTATTATTACAATAAAAATACAAATAATAAAAATAATTTTAATAATAATTTTAATTTTATTCAATTATTTTTAAACTCACCAGAATCTGTTTGTCGGCGATTGATTAGGTCTCCTAGTAGATCGCGTATTAAAAATGATTTTGAACTTTGCATGTTTTTTCTTTATTTTAATTTTATAATTATTATTTAAAATTTGTATTTAATTTTTAGTTATTTACCAACAACTTTAAACACTTTGCATGACATGTATATAATTATTATATTTATATTATATATAATATATATTTATATATATATATATTTATTCGTATATCTGTATTATTGTTGTTTATTGCACATGGCACACACAAAAAGAACAGAAAACGCGTTTTTATTAGCCGCCGGAAAATGGTAGAACCAACAAGCAACAACCTTTTAAATGTGTTGCATATTTGTGTTGTGTGTTTGGTGTTTGTTTGTTGTTTTTTTTTTATTTATTCCATAAAAATCAGTTTAATTGAATTGCTGGTGACGCTGGCAGCTCGCAGCTGAACCGTTAAGCGCAAAGTCAAATGAACAACTGAGAGGCGAACGTTTATTAATCCTTTTAACGCAGCGCAGCACAAGGCAAGGCAAGACACCCACACATATACCCATGCATACATATACATATATATAGATTTATGTATATAAAAAAAAAGAAGTGAATTACGAGATTTGTTGCTGTAAACGGGACAGTTTAGTATGCACAGCCGGCAGTCGCAGCACCCAAAAGTCGGCAATGGCAGCTGCTGACGACTGTCGCTTGCCCGCCAGCCCATCAAGCCAACAACCTAACAATCTAACAACCTAAAAACCCAACAACCCATCAACTCAAACCAGTCCAGCTGTCCACCAGCTCTACCCCGTCTGCATGTTAACATCTCATTTAGTTGTGATTAAATCAAATATCAAGCATCAGTCAAGCCATCTCGCTTGCACACAGTAACAAGTGCAACTTCCGCTTAACGTTAGCCATTTTGTATATTTCTATTTTTTTTTTCTACATTTATTTTGACAGCAATCTATACGGTCATCTCGCTTCCACACGCTACTAGCGCACGTTGATTGGTCAAAATTTAAACAGTCTGCAAACCACCCTATGCACTTTAACATACATCCCTGTCGCATACACATGCATCTATGCTGTTCAGCTTAGTTTCAGGTGGCAAGTGGCAAGAGGCAGTGTTGACTTTAGTTGAGCTAGCGTACGCAAAACGGGCGCTGCTCCCGTCGGCAGTCTTCAAATTTTATTGTGTATTCGCGTTTCTTAGGAAAATTTTTCTATTGCTTTGCCGACGGTAAGATTAAACGGTATATTACCTATCGAACATGTAAGTCGAGCATGTCTCAGTACACTTACATGCAAGCAACTGCAGCATCTCAAAAATATATGTTCGACAAACATGTTTGATAGCAATTTAAGGTGAAACACTTATGGTATAAAGACAATATGTTTCATGATAGAAGAACTACACACAGCTACAGTAGAGGGTAATAAACTAGAAACCCTTGATTATACAGGTGTTTTACAATATGAATATCTGAATTGTATTTAAAGGGTACTTTAAGATATCTGCTTCTGTATGCAAGTATTTTCGAGTATATATACATTCCAGAAATTGTATAGACTAGCTAATTCAAGCCTTGCAATAATTCTGTACAGTTAAGAGATTGTTCATCAAACATCGTGTATTATGACTTAGGTCTTCCAGGAAAACTAGCAAAGTAAACAGAGAGTTTTGACTATTTATATATATATGTATATATATAAGCAAAAACTTAAATCGTTTAACAAATAAACACAATTATTTAAAGCCAAATATATTCTATAAAATTTGTTATTGTTTAATCATAGAATTTATTACAATGAAAATAATCATCAAATATCAGAATTATCGTTTCGATTTCTACTACTATTTCTAGCTATTACAGCTTTTAACGATAATAAACAATTGTTATCTGAATACTTTCCAGACAGTTTTAAACAGTATTATGTTATATGTTTACTGGTAATCAAACGATAAATAAACTTTGTTTATAAGAAAATTGTTGTATAAATAAATCTTTAATATATTGAAGGTGTAAGGTTTAAAATTTTATAAACAGAAAAAAGACACAAACAAATCAAATAATTATTAATTATATATATATTATATATATATATATATATTTATATATATATATATATATTACAAGAATGATATAAACATGGAAATTAATTTCTAATATCGAGCAATGCGT
>JBAMBS010000355.1:0-12279 GCA_037044455.1 Zygothrica quintamaculata | reverse complement strand
ATTTATTTATTTTTAGCCCCTTTGCCTTTTTGTAAAAAAAGAGCAAAGCGGAGCTATTGGAAATGTGCAAAATCCAAAAGTATGTAACACATAGAAATAATCATCGGAGACCCCATAAAGTATATATATTCTGAATCAGGACGACAAGACGAGTTCATCTAGCCCTGTCCGTCTGTCTGTCTGTCCGTCTGTCCGTCTGTCCGTCTGACCGTCTGTCCGTCTGTCCGTCTGTCCGTCTGTCCGTCTGTATGAACGCCTGTTTCTCAGAGACTATAAGAGCTAGAGCAACCAAACTTGAAATCTAGATTCGTTATGTTCGTAGGTTATACGAGTTTGTTTTTGATTTTTGAATTTCCTCCCCTGACCCCCGCAAATCGAAAAAAACGATTATTAAGCATAATTTTCAACCGATCAAATTTATTTTTGGTACACATCATAATTAGACCATTCTTGATCGATGTTGTAAGTCTGGGTAAGATTGATCAAAAATCTCGGAAGTTAGAGATCATCAAAAGTGGCGTTATGGGCCCCGGGGGGGTAATGTAGTGCGCGCAAAATAAGAGCTAGAGCAACGAAATTTGGAACGTAGATTTGTTATGTTTGTACGCTATACAAGTTTGTTTTTGATTTTTAAATTTCCTCCCCTGACCCCAGCAAATCGAAATAAACGATTATAAGGTACAATTTTTAGCCGATAAGATTTCTTTTTCGCACACATATTAAGTAGACCATTCTTCATCTACGTTGTGAGTTTCGTTAAAATTGAACGAAAAACACGGAAGTTATACAACAATAAGTACCGCGCTATAGAGCGTGGGGGGCTAAAAGGCGCGCGCAATGGCCAAGTACGTGCAGAACTGTGTGTATGTATGAGTATGTGTGTGTATGGCTGTATATGTAGGCAAAGGGGCTCTCGTAGTCGGGTACACTCGACTACAGAATTCTTACTTGTTTTATTTTCTGTTTTTTTTTTTTTTTTTTTTGTAATGTAAATGTAATTTTCTCTTAGAATTCCCAACGAATTATAGTTAAATTCTGTTTAATTGACATATCGGGGATACTCGAGTCAAGGTTACTTTGGTTTACCTTCATATTTCTGTCTGGTATGTACTCCCTAGTTAGGAGTACAACTCGGACAGAGCTCTCCATTTTATTTTTTTTTTATAACGGAGGCAGTGAATGCTTTTCTATGTATAGATAGTATTGGTACTTTGTAAAGTATTTAAATCCTACCAAGGTGTATCTCACATATACGTAGAAGCGATTCATCGTATCAACAATTCCATGGGATGACATATCAAATAAATTATTTAATTAATTAATTATAAAATAATAATTTATAAAATAAATTAAATAATATTATACACACTTACTATTTGTTACTTTGAACTTAAATCTGATTATTTAATAATAATAATAATAATAAGAATGCAGAAAAATAAACAAAAAAAATATATATTAAAACAAGATAAAAAAAATTCTAAAATAAGTAATTCTTATGTGTTATTTAAATATTCACCTGCCATTCGTTCTCTCTCCATTTGCTTTAGGAATCATCGTCAATGCGGTTGTTGGGGAAAATCAAGACGACGATTAACGTAGTCGTCCTGATCCGAAATATGAATACTTTATTTTGTCTTAGTTGATTATTTTTACCTTTTACATACTTTTCCATTTATCACAAATCCAGCCTCGAGCGCACATTCCATCTCAACATTGAGATCAACTCAGCGTCGGATGTTGAGGATGCTATTGACCTGTTTGCCGATAAAGTAAAGGCAGCAACTATCACTACTCGGAAGCAAACCCGGAGGACAACTGCAGCAGGCATCCCGGTACCACCTGAAATCCTGCACCTTATCGCCGAAAAACGTCGTCTACGCTCCAGGTGGATAAGATCTTGACATCCACTGGCCAAAGCGGTGTGGAATAGAGAGCAGAGTGAGCTCCGATGTGCACTGCCGGATCACAGAACTGCCTGGTTTAATGATAGGCTGGCCAACACTGGCACGGAAAAAGATTCGACACACTCACTGCGGAAGGCTACTCGTGCCATCAAAAGGAGGTGCAGCAGGAAGGCGCCATTGGCACGTAGCGATGGCTCATGGTGTAAGACCGATCTGGAGCAAGCGGAAGTATTTGCTGACCATTTATATAACCGCTTCCAACCGTTCGCGCTGGCCAGCCTGCAGCAAATCAGCGAAACGTGCGATATGCTGACTCAACCGCTCCAAATGGACCTGCCCATCATGCCATTCGCTCCCAGTGAGGTAGCAGCAGTGATTGGCCGACAATAGAAAATGAGAGCACCAGGGTATGACGCCATATGCAACGCTACCTTAAAGGCACTGCCCGGTCAAGCGATTCTCTATATAACGGTGATATTCAACGCTATGGTGAGGTTGCAATGCTTTCCCAAGCAATGGAAGCTTGGGGTGATCTCCATGATCCACAAACCTGGCAAGCCGGAAAAGGACCCTGCGTCCTACCGGCCAATCAGTCTCCTCCCTTCGATTTCGAAGGTGTTTGAGAGACTGATTGCCGCCAGGATTGTTAGGATTGTGGATTCTCGTGGAATCATTCCCGAGCATCAGTTCGGTTTTTTTTTTGCACTGTCGAACAACTACATCGGGTCGTCGAGCAAGATAAAGGACACGCCAAGATAAAGGACACGCTGCCTGCGCCATATTTTGGCCTCCTGCGGTCGTACCTAGAGCGAAGGCGTTTCGTGGTCCGCTATCACTCAGCTCTCACAACCGAGCATGAGGTGATGTCCGGCGTACCACAAGCAAGTGTTCTGGGACCCTTGCTCTACTGCCTTTACAGTCATGACATGCCGAAGCCTATAGGCAGAGTGTCCGGCACTCCAATGCTTGCTACGTTTGCTGATGACGTCTGTGTAACTTACAGATCCTCCTGCGAATACGATGCTGCTGACGGCATTCACGAATATGCAAAAACTTTCGCGGAATGGGCAAGGAGGTGGAACATAGGAATTAACAGCGAAAAGTCGGTCAATGTCTGCTACACCCTGAGGCGAAAAACACCGCCAACAGTTTACATCGAGGAGGCACCTGTTATTCAGGCGACATCAGCAAAATATCTTGGAGTGGCCTTAGATCGCAGGCTGACATTTGCCAAACACCTGGCGGCAATAAAAATCCGTGTTCGTGCTGCAGTTACCAAGCACTACTGGTTACTCCGTGCGACCAGTAAATTGTCACTCTCTAACAAGATGACAATTAACAACCAAATAATCGCACCAATCTGGAAATACGGGTGCCAAATCTAGGGCCTGGCTTGCGATAGCCAGATTCGAAAAATCCAGGTTGCCCAAAATAGAGTCGCTAGGATCATCACTGGGTGCGAGTGGTATGTAAGAAATTCTACTCTGCATACTCTCTACGGTCTTTGATCAGATAAACAGGCACTCCAGTCGATACCAAGACAGACTAATGCGGCACAGAAATCGCCTGGCAAATGGGCTAACTAGGCTGAAGAGGAGAACACCCAAAGATCTCATTCATCGAACTCCGAGGATGAGAGTCAGCAGAAGCTGATTCACTGTATTTGTTGTTATGTTATTATATGTTAATTGATTTGTTAATTATTTGCAAACGCTAATCTAAGATTAGCCGGCGCGCCCAGCTGGGCTGAATGAATAGCTGAAAAGGACACAAAGGAGTTTTCTGATACTCCGTATTCCTTAATAAATAAAAATAAAAAAAAAAAAAAAACAAATCCAGCTCATCTTTTTACAATCAAATCATTGCTCCTATCTGGAGATATGGTTGCCAAATATGGGGGCTAGCATCCGACAGCTTGATTAAGCGGATTCAAGCAAGTCAAAATAAAATCCTTCGAGTGATGTCTGGCTGCGAGTGGTACGTACGGAATACTGTACTACACCGAGACCTGAACATAGCTAAAATTTTTCAGCAAATCAACTTTCATTCCAGCAGATATAACTATAGACTGCTATCGCATCGAAATCGTTTAGCCAATCGGCTCACCATTATCCGTCCAGGAAGACGGCTCAAAAAACGTCTTCCCGATAGTCTGATAAACAGATCTCCTAGACTAAAGATGCTTTAAATTTTTTCCTAATTATTTTTGTTATTTTTATCTTAAGCTTATTTTTATTTGTTATTAGTTTAAGCTATTGCGCCCCTATGGAGGCTTAATGTAGATATCAAGGTCATAAAAGTTTTGTTAAAATTCGGTGTACCTTAATAAATATATATTAAAAAAAAAAAAAAAGCTCATCTTTATGCAACACAGCATAATTCATAGCGCAACGTATCTGGGTATCCTAGCGAAATGTTGCATACTTATCTGCTTACATTTTCATGACTAACTATGGATACTAGGCCTAGGGTGTACACCCAAAGAGAGTCTTAATTATGTAAGCGTGATCAATAAGTAAAGCCGCTATATAAACAGCAGTATATAGAGTTTATTTAGGGGCATATCCTGGCGGCTAGCATATGCGTGTCCTTACTACTTTAACTTCTAGCTGCAGCCATTTCATGTTCAATATAAAAATCTGTCTCTGAACCACTTTTAAAATCGTTTTTGTTTCAAAGTTTGTTTTAACTCAACTGCAGCTGCTCTCGCACACTCTATCGCTCTCTCCCTCTCTCTTTCTTTAAGTTACTCTCATGTCTCTCTCTCTCGCGCTTAGCTGCGGCAATCTGTCGCTCAATCTCCCCAAAGCCAAGTATACAATATTTCTTGTGTGCCACTTTCCAAAGCGGCAAAGTTGAAACTCAACCAAAACTTTGCACTGCTCACACACTTCTCATGCTCTCTCTATCTCTCTCTCTCCCTCTTTCTCTCTCTCTCTATTATTTTCTGTCTCTGTCACTGTTTCTGTCAGTATTTCAGTCATTCAATCTTTCAATCTTACAGTTTCATCTAGTTTGCCTATCTTATCGGTTACTCTATGTATCTATGTGGCGCTTTATAGCTTTACTCATATACATTGAGCGCTTGAAAGGATGAAATTGTCCTTGGGTTCGTTGCTA
Organism: Zygothrica quintamaculata; assembly: GCA_037044455.1. NCBI lineage: Eukaryota > Metazoa > Arthropoda > Insecta > Diptera > Drosophilidae > Zygothrica > Zygothrica quintamaculata. The sequence goes on along the minus strand of JBAMBS010000355.1, from coordinate 7,252 downwards.
ACTTTCCTTTCGTGCCGCTTACACGCTGTGGATTGAATCGACGCGATTTTGCTTTTACTTTTGCTGCTCAGCAAACAAGCAGACACACACAAACAAACAAACCGAAAAACAGACAGACATACGGACAGACAAACAAACAGACAGACAGACAAACAGACAGACAAACAAATAAACAAACAGCCATCAGTAACAACAAAATCAACAACAACAACAACAACAACACCCACATAGCAGAGCAGCCAGCAATTGTAAACAACAACTCGATGAAATTCAACTACTTTTATCAACTGGCAAAATCAAAAGGACGAAATCAAAGGACGAAATCAACAACAAAACAAAGCAAAACAACATCAGCATAGAACAAAGACCATGCCAACTCTACAGATCACAGTGAATGCTCAGTACATACATACCATATTGAATTCACAATTACAGTGAAAACTCTCTTGAATGAACAGCAACTGACAGCAAAATTTAACTATCTTACTATCAAGCGCTGCATAGTCCTAGCTATTTGAGCGCAGCCTTTTCGGGTATGGATTTCACATGTTTATTATCCTTTTTATCAATTTCTTATAGCAACAACTTCTAGCTCATTCTTTGCTCTTTCCAAGTGTATATCATGATCTATACGTCGCAAGTGTTTACTATTGTTATAAGCAGAGATTTCTGTCAATTTGTTTCTAATTGAGTCGCTTGTTGAATGGTTTGCGCCTCGGCTAAGTGAAGTGTTTTACAACCAATTTCGTGAATTTTAGCTGCTGGGAAAAAGAGTATAAAAATGTTATAAAATAATATTACAAAAGAGAGGAGGAGATAGTGAGGCAGAGAGAGAGATTGAAAGAGAGAGAGCGAGAGAGAGAGAGAGAGAGAGAGAAAAAGAAAGAAGTCTATATATATATATATATATATACAGTATATACCGGCTATAAGCAAAACCTATAATGCAGGAAAATTTTTGCTTATATTCGATATTTCCTTTTAAGCAATCATGAGTAATATGCAAATACGTTGAATTTAAATGATTATTATAAAATAAACTACATATTAAGAAGTTTATTTTAATTTATATTTTATGCTGTTCGTCAGCTATAATAATATTAATATTATATATAAAATGAGATCAAAAATTTTAATATTGCTGTCCTAAAGCTTATAATTTGTTTTAAACCGATAAAATTTATGTGAACTGATTCCAAATCAACGATGTTTTATTTGTTAATACATAATATTTTTTTATATTCAATTAATTTTTTGCTTTTATGAGGTTAAATTTAGTGTTAAATAGTTTTAAGATGTTTAAAAATAACATAATTTAGCTTTTAACCAATATTTGCTTATAAACTGTACAACTTATAACCGATATGTAGTGTATATCCATTTGGAACAGTTTACCCAATCTGTTTAAAGCTAAGCATATAATTGATCAATAGCAAAAAAATGAACAACCCCATAGCTATTTGTGTGTGTGTGTGTGTGTGTGTGTATGTGTGTGTGAGTGTTGGGTATAACAAATATTGCAACGGAATCGAAGAATTACTCAAACAAGACGCACGAATGATGAGTATAAAGGAAACTGCAATTTGTGGCTTAGCTGCGGAGACAAGCTGAAAAGTTGACGGACAACACACACACACACAGAGAGAGTGTTTTGCCTCTACTTTCTGCTGCTTATTTGAGGGAAACAAATAAACCCTTTCATTACACCCCCCCCCCCCCCCCCCCATCCCAACCATACCACACACAAAGTTGAAACGTGTTGGACAAGCAGCTTCTGCCTCAATATTGCATAGACATTCCCAAATCCTATAGAAATTGCATTTGTGGCTGCAATTTGAATTGCATACTGGGCAGCTCGTGTGCTTCAATAGATTGACGCTTGCCATGCCTCAGGTTGAGCTATGCTCTCTCACACACACATACACATACATACAATCAACAGCAGCAACACACTAACACAGTGACACCCTTAGTCCTTGGTTTCCGGTATGTTCACCATTTGCCATTTGCTTTAGTTTTTCGCTTTTTTGCTCCAAACTTTTCGTCGTTGCGTCGACTTGCCTTTTCGTTTTGCTTTCTTCTTTCTATCTTTCCCTTTTTTTTGCTTGCTTTCTTTCTTTTTATTTTCATTGGCTTGGCATTTCGATTTATACCCATGGCTAGCAGTAGAAAACACTAGAAAAAAAAGCACACACACACACACACACAACATAGATAGTGGAGTATTGCGAGTGTGTGAGAGAGAGGGGGGAGAGGTTGTGGGCTAGCCAGAAGCGAACTGTAGCTCGTTTATCAAAGCCAACGCTTTGAATTTCTGAAATGTCCTTTCCGGCCCTGCATTGGAGGATTGCTGCTAGATTGTGCCAGATACAACTAGATGCAAGGGATTCGGTTACAGTTTCGGGTGGCAGGAAATGGATTGCAGCAAATTACGTTGGAGTTGTCGCTTGCTACTTCCGTGCAGCGCCATACAAGACAAATAGATTAGGCTAGTCCACTGACAGTAATACTACTAGTATACAATCTAACTCTCTCTCTCTCTCTCTCTCTCTAGTTAGTGAGCGCAGCATGAGAGCATGACATTTAATGATGTTGCAATTAGTTCGATGCACAGGCGAAAAATTGAAATTGTTGCAACGTTTGCGGTTTCTTTTTTTTCGCTTTATCATTTTTTTTTTTCAACTCGTTTCCGCTGAACAAAAAAATAAACAATAAAAAAAGACAACGTCAATCGCAGGAGAAAATAAAAAAAAATGGAGAAAAAGTAAAAAGAGAAACGCACAAAATGAATATCAACAACAGAAGCTTAAAACAATAGCAACAGTTGCAACAATAACAACAACAACAACAATGTCAGACACACGTTTTAAATAATAAAATTGCCGCTTTACACACACAAAAATAAAATAGCAGAGAAAAAAAGCGAAGAGAAAGTAAAGAAAAACAAATGAAAAGCATAAAAATAATGGCAATTGCTTCGCATGCATGTAAGTGTATGAGTGTGAGTGTATTCATATACATATTCGTTTGAGCCCACTACATAATTTACACACAAACACGCCCATACGCCCACCCTTTTCCACTCTCCCGCTCTCTCTCTGTCTCCCTCTCGGCTGTCTCTCTGCAAAGTTTATTTTCAGTAATGTTTATCATAAGTCTAGCCTAGGCACTTGTATTAAGAGCACTTTGTTAGTGTATACACAATTCGTATACAAACTGCATGCTACACACACAGACACATACACATACACATACACACACACACACACACACACACAAGCTTACTAACACTTATGCATTTCACATATTGACCAACTGACTGAGTGGCTAGCATCCTGATCTATTAGCCCTAAAGGTAAAACTTCAGTTTGTTAAGCCTGGCAGCTGATAGCTAATGGATGTGCTATATAGTGGGCGTTGGTACGATATATATATATATAGATATATATAAATATGCATATATATATTTATATATGCCACATATGTTGCAACTGCACATTTCATATGGATATTCATATTTTCATTCTCATGCAACATTCACATGCAACGACTGACTACGACAAATATCAAATCAATTACATTAAATTGCAAAAAAAAAAAAAAAATAACAGAAAATAAATAACATAAATAAAAATAATAATAAATAAAAAACAATTTTAATAAATTGAAATTTATTTATAGCATTTATATAAAACTATATATATTCAATATTTTATTGTTTCTTTTATTACTTAAATTCATTTACATATTTAATTTGTATTATTTATATACAAATTGAAAAATTTTGAAAAATATTTCTGCATTTCCGTAATGCAAGTATAACTTTAATAATATTAATATTAACAATATTTTCTTCTTTTTAGCCCCTTTGCCATTTATAGTGCAAAATCAAAAAGTATATAAGAGGTTGAAATTATCATCGGAGATCCCACAAAGTAAATATATTCTTAATCAGGAGAACACGAAAGTAAATCTAACCCCACCCTGTCCATCCCGTCCGTATGAACACTGGTTGATTCCCAGAGACTATAAGAGTTAGAGCAACCAAATTTTAAATGTAAATTCGATATGCTCCTATTCTATACGAGATTGTTTTAGATTTTATATCACACCTTTAAATGATTGAATCTTTGCGTCATTGAAAATTTCATCATTGCAGCATATTTAGGGAGAATCTATTATATTATAACAAATTATTGTAATGGCTGACGAATATTTAAATAAAACATAAGAATTATTTATTTTAGAGTTTATTCTATCATGTTGCAATATATATTTTTGTTTATTATCAACATTATTATAATTATTATTATTATTACTATTACTATTACTATTATTACTATTATTAATTTGTAAGTTCAAAGTAATAAATAGCAAGTGTGTATACTATAATTTATTTGATATGTCATCCCATGGAATTGTTGATAGGATGAATCGCTTCTACGTATATGTGAGATACACCTTGGTAGGATTTAAGTACTTCACGACGCATTCCATGGACGGATACATAAGAAAAAGCATTTTCTACTTAATAAAACAGAAAATGTAAAACTCTGTCAGAGTTAAACTCCTAACTAGGGAGTTCATACCAGACAGAAAATATGAAGGTAAACCAAAGTAACCTTGACTTGAGTATCCCGGAGAGATCAATTAAACAGAATTTTGCTATAACTTGTTGGGAATTCTAAGAGTAAATATGAAATATTATTGATACCCCAGCAAGCGTTGCATTTAGAATTGAATTTGTGCAAAAAGTATGCAACAGGAACATATAATCAATTTTTTTAGCCCCTTTGCCTTTTTGTAAAAAAAAGAGCAAAGCGGAGCTATTGGAAATGTGCAAAATCCAAAAGTATGTAACACATAGAAATAATCATCGGAGACCCCATAAAGTATATATATTCTGAATCAGGACGACAAGACGAGTTCATCTAGACCCTGTCCGTCTGTCTGTCTGTCCGTCTGTCCGTCTGACCGTCTGTCCGTCTGTATGAACGCATGTTTCTCAGAGACTATAAGAGCTAGAGCACCCAAACTTGAAATCTAGATTCGTTATGTTCGTAGGTTATACGAGTTTGTTTTTCATTTTTGAATTTCCTCCCCAAACCCCCGCAAATCGAAAAAAGCGATTATTAAGCATAATTTTCAACCGATCAAATTTATTTTTGGCACACATCATAATTAGACCATTCTTGATCGATGTTGTAAGTCTGGGTAAGATTGATCAAAAATCTCGGAAGTTATAGATCATCAAAAGTGGCGTTATGGGCCCCGGGGGGGTATAGTAGCGCGCGAAAAATAAGAGCTACAGCAACGAAACTTGGAACGTAGATTTGTTATGTTCGTACGCTATACGAATTTGTTTTAGATTTTTCAATTTCCTCCCCTGACCACCGCAATTTGAAAAAATCGATTTTCAGATACTATTTTTAACCGAGCAAATTTCTTTTACGCACACATATTGAGTAGAGCATTTTTAATCTACGTTGTGAATTCCGTTAAAATTGAACAATAAACACGGAAATTATACAACATTGAGGGTACCGCGATATAGAGCGAGGGGGGTTATAAAAGGTGCGTGCAATGGCTAAGTACGTGCAGAACTGTCTGTATGTATGAGTATGTGTGTTTATGGCTGTATATGTAGGCAAAGGGGCTCTCGTAGTCGGGTACACTCGACTACAGACTTCTTACTGTTTTCTTTATTTTATAACAAAGAGTTAATATTTTTTTCTCTTTTAATAAATGTTTTTGTGGTCCTGAAAAGGACCGATTAGTTTAAATAAAAATCTGCTTCTTTTTGTATACCGCCAAAACCCTATAGAGTGCGACCTTGTCTCTTTAGGGCATATACGACATCCATTGCTGTTACTGTCTTTCGCTTGGCGTGTTCAGTATATGTGACTGCATCACGAATAACATTTTCCAAGACGACCTTTAGCACACCACGGGTCTCTTCATAAAATAATCCAGAGATACGCTTTACACCATAAAACTATATATATTCTTGATCAAAATGACTAGACGAGTCGATCTAGCCATGTCCGTCTGCCGTATGTCTGTCCATCTGTATGAATCAAAGCTGTATGAATCAAATAAATGCAAATTTATAGTGCATTCATAACTGTATGTATGTGCATGGCTGTATGGCTGTGATTGGTGAATAGGGTACACCCGACTTAATTTTTCATTTATAGCATATTTATTAGTCGTGCATACCCGCTAGTGTCTATGCCTCTATAAAACTTTAAATTAATTTTATAAATTTTGCCATTTTGCTTCAGTTCTCGATAACTTTCGCTTAATTTGACTTTGTTATCTCTTCCCCGTTTCGATTTCTCTGTCTGCCTTTTACCTTTAACTTCTTGCTTAGTTCAACTAACTAACATAATCAAATGTATTAAACTTTATCCTGCTCACTTCTTGCGTCTCCTTTAGGCCATTTGGCATACCTTCAATTTGTATTGTTAATCACCAATTAAGCCCCATTTAAGCCTCAATATACAGCGGGCCAACAAGCAATCATCCATCAACAGGCAATAGCCTTTACATTATCAATACAATTATTGATAACAAATCTTTCAGCAGCACCACAAATCACAGTGAATAATTTTTGAATTGAAAACACAGAAAATTTAAATAAAACAATAACAGGAGAAACCTTCACAGGAGGTCCAAAAAAAAATAAAACAGAAAAAAAGGAACATATGAACAATATGAATATCTTTTGCTTTAAATTTCAATTCATTTTTGCAACTTTCTTTTGCTGTTAATTTATATCGGATCTCTTAACATTTATCAATGTTGCTCTTTTTATAAATGTACATGAGTCTGCTTCAACCTGTTTGTCATGTTTATTACAAGTATTTTTAGATCCATTGTCTTTAAAAAAGGGAAAAGGGAAGCTAATGGAAATGGGCAAAATCGAAAAGTATGTAAGAGGTTGAAATTATCATCGGAGATCCCACAAAGTATATATATTCTTAATCAGGAGGACACGAAAGTCAATCTAACCACCCCCTGTCCATCCGTCTGTATGAACACTGGTTGATTCCCAGAGACTATAAGAGTTAGAGCAACCAAATTTTAAATGTAAATTCGATATGCTCCTATTCTATACGAGATTGTTTTATATTTTTATCACACCTTTAAATGATTGAATCTTTGCGTCATTGAAAATTTCATCATTGCAGCATATTTAGGGAGAATCTATTATATTATAACAAATTATTGTAATGGCTGACGAATATTT